>VYZQ01016917.1:253072-272287 GCA_013400655.1 Mystacornis crossleyi | reverse complement strand
TCCTGTGACCGATTCTCCCAGCTTATACTTTATCATCATACAACATTAAACTTTGCATTCTGGGATGACTGATTCCTAACACCGCTTTGCTGATTTAAAAATGCTAGTTAAATGAAGTTTCTCAGCTTATTACATTCAAAGCTGGTTTGAAACTGAATTTCTAGATGGCATTAAAATGCATTATTTTGCCAATGTTTGCATGATTTTTTTCCCCAAAAAAACCTTTATTTATTCTCAGAAAAGTAGAATACAATACAGTGGTACAAACAAATGATAATTTATATGCAACTGAGCAAAAAATGTACAAAGATTTCAGACATGTCATTAAAATACAGAAAAAATAATTTAAAATAAAAACAAGATAAAATATAGAGAACATGCAATGAAGGGAAAATAAAATATCGGTTTGATGATCTCATGTTTCCTTTCACTCTCAAAAGGAACCATCCCGGGGCGAATCAACTTGTCAGATAAGAAGGTAACACCACAAAGACAAATGAAGTGACAAGGAAAAAGACAAGGAAAGTGAAAATAATGGTGAAAGCAAGAGACTCTTTAATAATCAAAACCAACACCGCTGACACCATGCTGAAGGTACAGAAGCCTCGACTGCCATGGAATAGTATCTGGCTGGAGAACTAAAATGAGATGAACATGGTGCAAACCACAGTTCTTAGCAGTGACAAATTTGTATCCATCAGACTCGTGACTGCCAGCTCCTATTTCCATTTGGAAGGGACACTGGGATTTCTGCTCTTCTAGTACCAGAAGAGAGTCTAAGTGGGCAACTTTCATGACCGCTAAAGCTGGAAGAATGGATTTTTGAGGTAGGCTGGGATTTGCACATCAGTGGACATGGAAACAAGGGAGTTTAAGGCAGATCACAAGAGGCTGCCCTGGCCAGAGATCCAAGGTTTCTTTCTTTCATCCTGCATACTGTCAAAATACTCGTGACAATTTTTAGAGTAATTTTGCTACCTCCCACTATCTCATGGAGCTCGCAGAGTCTTGACTTTTTGAGATTCGAGACATTATTAAGCTTGGAGTAGCAGGAAATAGGAATTATAAGGTGCTGTTCCTGGTACACAAGACTGTTCGCACTCTGGACAGTACCTGAAATGCTGCCCCCTTTGAATAATTTAAAAATAAAAAGTAAGGACCGAAAAGTGAAAAGAGTTCTATTGAATAAAATGATTTTGCAGAAGTGTGAGAAAGCAAAGAAATCACAAACGAAGCTGTGAAGACTGTGATTGTTAATGAATTATAAATTTGACACAAGTTATGAGACAATGACTAGTAGCAACTCAGGAGGTGGAAAACTATGTTATGCCTTAACCAATAAAACCCCCAAATTTTCTTGCACTACAGAATCCCAAACACACTGGGTCCAGTTTCTGAAACACTCACATTGCTAGGAATAGCATAGCTGGTTTGGAAAAATAGATTTCTGATTAATCGTATCTATTATCTGTGCAAAGATAGAAGCAAACCAAGAATTTCCTGGGGTCATTCTAACATTGTTTTTCAAGAGATATAAGTGAATCTTACGATGAGAATCTCATCTCTCTTATGAGAGATGCAACAAGTATCAGTTCCCAGAAAACAAAAAATCATCCTGTATAAGTGACTAAATTTGTTTAACATGGAGTTGACTCTTAATTTTTTTTAGTGACTAATCTCATGCACAGTGAAAAAGATGAGAATTTAACTTTCTTTCCATGACTAATAGGATATTTTATCTTTGCTTATAAGTTTCCATTGCCTTGTAGTATGTGGATGAACTAGGAATGCTTTCTTAATAGCTCTGAAGAGATCTCAAAAGTAATAATCTTCAGAGGAATAGCACATCACACAAAGACACAGCTGATAAAGCACAGAGGATGCTGGGGAGCCCACTGCAGGAAGCAGCCATGCTGGATCGTAATGACAACAAAGATGGGAAAACTGCCTTTCAATCCTTCAAAGGGGATAAAAGATACCAACAATTTGATGATGTGGCAAAGCCCTTGGCTGCTAAATGGTCCAAATTACATTATGGCTTACTGATATTGTACAATAAATGTATAGGACTCATCCAAAAACTTACAGAAATCCAGACACAACTGTCAGAAGTTCAGCATTTATATGGTACCAGGTTTTAATCATTTTATCTGATTGTTCAGTCATTTGAAAGGGACGTAAAGTGACTGAACAAAGACTCCAGAATAAGTATTAATTTTTCACAACTCCCTAATTTTCTGAAGCTTATCAAAGTCAGAAGATTAGGTATCAGTATTTCAGGCTGAGTAGCAGCTGTGTAAATTCAAGATTTTAACACACAGAGATAGATATATATGAGCAGGCTAAATTTCACTGTGGGTATTGGATGACAACAATGAGGAGGGGGTGACTATAAATTCCAGAATATCTTTTTGGAAAAAGATGACGCAGTGTAAGTTTTTCTGAATTAGAAAGTAATAAGGCAGTTTTAACATTACCAGATATTTTCCAGCTTGAAGAGATTGCAAACTTGAGCCCTAATAGAAGAATGTGGCAAGGTGTTGCAGCAGTACATTTTTTCCTGATGCTGGAGCTAATCTTTCTTTTGTTAATCTGATCTGATAAGGATTAAATGAAGAATTAATAGGAATAACATTTAGATTTTTACAGCAGAACTCAATAGAAATAATTTTACGAATCTCCTTCAAAGAGAATAAATGTATCTTGTATCTACATCCTGAAAAAGATCAACCCAGCCTTCATTCCTCTAGCAAGAAATTTCACTATTCCTTGAAAGATACAATTGTGAACCAATGACAACATGGAAAATAAAGGGAATTCATCTTTCCTGGAGATTTGTCTTAATAGATTGTCTTAGTGCATACCAACAATACTGGGTTTTTAAAAATTTTTGTGGGGTAGAGTTTCTTCATATGCAAAAAATGTAAAAACATATTCTAATAAGAAGCAGCCTCCCACTGACATAACTCTTCCTATGAAGTCTCTACAAATGCAGATCAAGCTAATATCAAAGTCCAGGTTATGTTATCAGGTTTCAAAAGACAGGCTTCCTGTTCCTCCCAGGTACATGGTTAACACTAAATTCCTCACACTCGTGGTAAATTAAGAGCTGTGATTTATACCATGCAGACACCTGAGTCCTTGGACATCAGTGTATTGGCTCAGCCTAACCTCCACAAAAGCCTAAGGAATACGAAGTGGAAAAAGAAAAGACAACGAGCTGGCAAAAAACACCACCTTAATGTCAGCTGAAAACATTTCTCCAAAGCCAGTGAAGGCAGTGCACATTCTTCTGGCCACAAACTTCACAGACCCTTGACATAAAAAATAAGAGTCTCTAAAAAATGCTTTTTCTCTCTCTCTCCATCAAGCTGCATGCCACCCAACCAGGTCATAAATCTGCCACAGTAGTTGTATGTTCATCATCCCAACATTTCTCTTTTTTTTTTTGAGTTGGCAATTGTTGATACAACCAAGTGGATCATGCCAAACAGAATGCTACACAAAGGCTTCACAAGTCAGGACAACTCCTCATTCAATTCTGTAATTTTTTCCAAGGGATTTATAACGCTCCTAACAGAGTGAGGGGCACAGAAGCCAAATGTTGCCACCTTCTCTCTGCCTCATAGGCAACATCAGAGTCTAATCTTAGACTGCAAGAAAATCAGCCTTTTCTGCTTCACAGGAGAAAGCAGCTGGGAGATGTCCCAGTTCCACAATTTTTAGGTGATATCACAACACTCGTGTTTTGCCAAAGCCTTCCCAAAAGCAGAAGAAAATCAGCAGCATGATTTGAGTTTGCAGCTGTTACTGAACTAATGACTTGGCTGGAGGAGCAGATGCAGCTAAGAGGCAGATGTTAATGTTCTGTGTGTGCTACTCGTGCTGTGGCTCTGTCATTACAGCTCTTGCTGTCGAAATGCTGGATAACACACAGTGCAGAAATGAGCTATCCTGAACACACTCCTCCGGGAGATCAAATCCCCCTTGTGCTTTTGGTCCCCTATGCTAGGCTCAGCCACTGCTCCTGGCTCAAGCAGAGGAGCACCCACGACTCCACACTCCCCTCAGCCCTGGATCCTGTTCTCACAATTTTGAAACTTGGTTCTTCTAAACACGTCAAAAACCTTCAACCTATNTCCAGCCCCACATACAGCGATCTCCCCAAGCACAGCTCTACCACGGGGGTAACTTCAGCTTCCTTTAAAACACAGAAGGTTAAAAGTACTATGTTTGTCAAAGAAACTGCAAAAGAGCACTACAGATGTACAGAGCAACCTTGATCAAGAACACACTGGAGGGAAAGGGGAGAGGAGAAGGATGGGGAAAGAAGAAAAGATGGGATGGGGTAGGCACAGATAGGCAATAATCCTTCTTACAGTTACTAAAACAAGAAATTAAGGGGACAGGTGAAAAAGAAAATATTTAAACTCAGGAAGACAGATCCTTTTTCAGCAGTGGAAACTCCTTTCAATAGAGGGAATTACTTCACCTTAGCTATATGAAACTGCCTTGAGGTCATGTTCTCATCTCACCCTACAAAGACACACAGAGGCAAGTCCCTGAGCGTAGAGAGGGGAACACACCACATAGTATGGCCAGGGAAGTGCTTGTGCACACAGCATGAGGACACTTTGGGAAGCATCCCTGCCCTTGCCCTGCAGGATTTCACAGTGTGCCGTGAAACACCTACGGCTGGCCTTTAGGCCTTGGCAATGCCAGCACGGGGGCACCTTTGAGGTTACAGCAGGAGCAACTCCTACGAGGCAGCAGGGAAAAATCATAGGGTACGGAACCGTTTGGGTTGGAAGGGACCTTGAAGATCCCCAATTCTAACCCCTCTCTCATAGGAAGAGAATCCATCTACTAGACCAGGTTGCCAATTTGCCAAAATTGCTTACAGGTGACAGGTATGTCAGTTAGTCTAATACTCCTGCAGCTTGAGAAACATAGATTAGAACTGATGGGCTATGTACTATTTTCCAGCTGTAGTGCAGCTCACTGCTATTATTTGCTTGTAATAAACATCTGTTCCAAGATGAAAGCACCTACAAATGCCTCAGCGTCTCCAAAATTACAAGAGGTTAGTTTGTTAAACATTTAATCTACGTAAACAAATACAGGATTCATGCAAGACAGATCTGAGCATAGACTGATTATTGTATCTTAGCATTGCTGTCACTGGCTGCTGTGCATGGAAACTTCAAACCCAAGAAATTCTCAGATATGATTTCCTAGATAAAACATGTTATATGAAGGTCAGCTTCCTCAAAGGCTCCTACTCTTAGAAATAAAACTGACTTCAAAAGAAAGGAAGCATTTAAACAGTGTCATGGCAATATGGCTTCTTCAATTATTAACTAGCTGATTTATTTTTAATTGCTTGTGTACCTCTTCCAACTCAGCCTAGGTCAGCCATGAAGGAGAACAGCTACCAGACGTCTGGCAGCTGCACAGCCTGCGCAGGATGGACATGGATCTCCAAGCCAGTGGATGGGGGCTCAGATCAGAGAAAACATCACCACAGATGGCACAGCCAGGTGCCCGTGACTGGCCTCCCCGGCACTCACAGCAGAGTGGCCGAGGGCGTGTTTCTGAACCACTCTCTTACCCCTAAAGGTGGTCTCTCCAGGTCAGGGTTGAGGCACATTGGTGGGGCAATGAGGGGAAGTTTGCACTGCTGCTGCCCATGCTGTATCTGCTCTACAAATAAATAGAGGACTTTAGTCTCCAGGGCTGTCAGTCTGGCACCTTCCATGTGCACAAAAGACACTTTTGTTTGTTTGCTTTTATTTTCTTAGAAACAACCACCCAAAAAGTTATATGCAAAGCTTAGTATGGCAAATCAAAATAAATCAAATTTATTGCATGAGAGCACCTAAAATCCCACAACTTCCACTTGCTCTCTCTTTCTTTTGTGTTTTCTACTTTTAATTGTGATAAGAATAAAAGTTATGGACCTCTTTCGGTGTTTCTTGATGACAACGGTTGCTGTTCCACCACAACTCCAATGCTGCCACCAAGCAAGCAAGAAGAAGGCCTATTGCTAAAATGCAGAAAACGCCTGCAAAACTGTGCAGCTTGAGTGCCTTCCCATCTGTCTGTGCATTGGTATGGCTATTCAGGTCACAACGTCCCATCCGTGGCCACCACTTCTGTTTAAGAACATCCAAATCTCCACTTTCTTGCAACTCTAGGATCCTGCAGAAATTTCAAAAGACAAGTATTATTTGCAGTGGCACTTTTTAACAGGTTTTTTTGTCTCTTCTTTATGTTTCCCAACTCTTAAGTCTACCATCCCACAATTCAAAACTCCATCCCCCTCCACCACCAGTATGTATTCTTCATGTGAAACTCCCTTATACCAAGATTTCTTTCTACTCACAGCAGCAGGTAAACTCCACTGAGCAACTTTGGGCAAAAAAAGACTGTCAGAAAATCCACTGCAATGCAAAGAGCATTTCCAAGGGAAATCACCACATTCCAGTTAGTTATGCCTGGTCTGGCTACATTCAGCTGTAGCAGCTGGTCTCACTAGTAAAACGCTCAACCCACTCTACTGCTGCCCTCCTACAATAATTCCAAAAACATGTCAGGCTAAACATGCTCCTGTTTGTGCATCACTTAGTACAAATCTGTTTAAGCATCGACCAACTCATTTGCTTCAGCAAATGTAGTTTATTCAAAAGGATTTTACTTCAGTGCTGTTACTTAATGCCTGAATTACTGTCTTAACAGTTGCTAATTAATCATTGTTTTGTCTCTTGTGAAGTGTCCCTTCTCTGCATGAATGATTCATTTTGGATTTGGTTTGATAACTGTTTTAGCTGTTTACTAACAATCTTTTCTCTTGAGGCAGCTTTGTTTCTAGTTATGCAGCTGGAGTTTTGCTCCTTTTTCTAAAGGAGGAGCAAGATGAGGAAATCTTGCTTCAGTTCCCTGCCTGGAGCGGAGCACCCGCTCACCTTCTGCTAAGGCCACACATGCCTGCACAACTGCGTGTCTTCATTTCCGAGTGTGCATTCACATGGACAAGGTATTCCCAGCTGATAGCTCAGAGATCACTAAATGCCACGGTTTTATAGTGTCCTGGTCTGGGCAGTCCCATGCAATTCCCAGCAATTCTTGTTTCCCTGTCTTTGACCTGTTCCTCCTCCCTAAAGAATAAACCAGGGCATTGCTACTTGCTCACTGCAGGGAGCAACCCATTGCTCCAGAGCCTGCACAACGTGGCATGAACCCAGGATCCCTCTTCAGTCTCTCCTCCACCTCACACGGAGCTCTGAGGACATCAGTCCTCTCCGCCAGAGGCGGTGCTGTCTGAAGGCGTGAGGCCACACGTCACCTCCAGTCCCCTCCTCCCAAACCAGATGCACATGGAGCAGAAATAGCAGCAGCTTTGTTGGAGCCTGAGCTCACAACCTCTCTGCTGTCATGTATTCACTGTTCTCTATTAATCAAATGCCAAAATTAACGCAAACCACAAACAGTGTCTGGCTATAGAGAGGAATCCCGTAAAACAAGCTTTGTTTCAGTTTACCTCTGGGAGAAAAGATCTCTGTAGGGACTTCCATGCTGGAGTGCTATCCCATATCCTTTGCTGCTGATGCTGTTTCCAATGACTGTCACAGAGCATTCATCATCTGTCAGCGCAGCATATTCCACCACTGTCACATCCCACAGGAAAGCATAATTTCCTTTTTTTGCCTGTAAATGCAGCATGAACACAACACAGTCTAAACTAAACTGCATTTCTAGGTAGGACAAAACCCAAGCCAGCAAACAAATCCAGATCTTGTAATTATTTCTTGGTGGTATTTCATTAGGTCACAGTTTATCTGCATTAATACATTTCTAACACTCTTCCCTCCCAGCAGGACCTCACCTACTTCAAACCTTGCTAAAATATTTTCCTTTTTTAAGCCGGAATATATAGGATAACACAGCCAACTGTGAGTGTAGGTGAGGCTTATGTAACAAGTTATTAATCATAAATGAGGGCTATTTCTTTAGATGATGAAATTTGATGCATGCCTTGTAAGAGACATGGAATGTGACTGGTTCCATGCATTTATGTGACAAGACTGGCATAATATGAGCATTAAGTGACGAGCATCACAGGCACCAAAATTGTAACTCTGCAACTTCGCTCATATAAACATGAAAATAAACAAATTTCCCTTCCAAATAAACACAGCCCTTCTGAGAGCTAAGTTAGTCCTGTAACAAAAGGCATGCACTGAGCCAAAAGAGTTCCCTCTTTTCTTCACAGGTAAGAAGATTCATAAGCATCTACTATTATCTCAGTTTTGGGATAAATATTGCTTTATTTTAACACACACCCATACAGGTATCCTTAAACATCAGCCTTAACTGGGACTGAAACTAATGCCTGCAGACAGTGTATATAATGAATGTAAATCACTTAACACAAGATGTAAGAAACATATCTGGATAGGGATTCAGTAAAATAAAATAAAATGTCATTTTGTTGGTTAATGTAAGCACTGGCTGCCTAGTATATTTAAGCAGCTGAAATTGTGTATATATTTCTTTATGAGAACTGATTCACAAAGCTCCCCTAGCAAATGGCTACAGCTCTGGCACAGAATTATTTCATCCTTCTGCATACTTTCAATTTTTGTGTAAGTTCAGTTTTGAATTCATCTGTAAGTTTGAAAGACTCCATCAGTTATTTCATTACTGGATTCTTCAGTTGAGCAAATAAGATAATTTACTTCACCATAGTTTGATATAAACAGTACCTTTCCGAAGTCCCTTACAGTTGCTTACACATGACAATAAATCAAATAGGTGAGGTATCTTCTAGCAGGCAGAATTCAGGGAAGCAAAGATTAAAATTACATTTCCTGGACTTTCTGTAAGCTACTTGCTGCAATCCACCTCTTTTCCCTATTTCCCTTTTAACTGTATCAAGGCAATCAAAGATCAACAAATTTATTTGTTTCTGGGTTAAAACAGAGTAGAAATGTTATATCCTTTCTCTTTGGTAAGATTTGATTTGAGTCTGTACACTGAGCTCTTGGAAAATACTATTTTTATTATTCAGGCATGTTGTGTTCCATGGTAAATAATAATACATAGCATTTTGCTACCTAAGACAGGAAACAGTCAGCATTAATAAAATGTCCTCATGGGACCAAAACCAGCAGCACTTGTTACTGTACACAGAATTTATTAAAAATCCATGCTATTAGAGAACAAAAATCCTGCCTGATGGATATACAGAAATCAGACACCCAGGAAAGATCTGGCCTTAGTCACTGTGGTAAAATGTGTTTCATGTTTCTCTAGGTGTGTTGTTTTTTTGTTTTGTTTTGTTTTGTTTTGTTTTGTTTTTGGTTGGTTAGTTGAATTTTTGTCTTCTTTTTTTTGTTGCTGTTGTTTTGTTTGGTTCGGGGGGTTTTTGTTTTGTTTTGTTTTTTTTTAGCTTTCTGGAGTTTGTTCAGTTTAAAGAGCTGTATCTATCTTTCGTTCTTTCAGAACTGGTCAGTAAATCATCTTTTCAAATTTAAAATTTAGAAAAGAACCCTGACAACACAATACATTCCTTATCTATCTCTTAGTAATACTTGGGGCACACAATGATCCTCAAATATTCGACTTCCATTGCAATGCACTGGCTAAAGAGAAAAATCACATTATTGATTCTAATTTTCAAGCCTCAGTCTTCCGCATGTTATTTTATATAGAAGAGCTTTGTACACTGACTTTCAGTGCTGGACAGCAGATCTTTTGTAAAGGTCTACTTCTCTTGCATTTGTAGTCCTGCTATCCTAAATTACATCCTGCGACTGTAAATGGTCAATAAACCAAGTCTGCCAGATCTCTTCATATCTATTTTACATTTTTTTAATGACATAAATCATTCTATCCAATGTCATCACACCAGTAGAGCATTATTTCTCTGACAGCCTGATCATTTTAGCATAGTCAGGAATCTGACCTTTAAACTCTCGGTTGTACATGCGTCTCAACTCCCAGAAATCCTGGGTGCAAGGCTGCGTCCCCTCCCTCTCTGATTGCCAAAATCAGACTCTCCAAAGATCCCTTTTTCCTAAGGGAAGATTTACTTCTTTCCAAACTTCTTCCACTTGTGGATTTTTCTTCCCTGAAGAGCGGGGACCTCATACTATTAGTGTGTTCATCGTGTGGAAAGTTTCCTCATAACGAAATGTTTAGTTGCTGTCTAAATTCAGCATTCTTCACTTCCCTGTTAATATCTGTTGTGACAGCTAAGCAGTATCATTTGTTCAATTTAAGGAAAAGCTGTCAAACTTTGAAAAACATATGTACAAGACACATAAGTGCACACATACATGTGTGTTTAAAGTAGGCTGACATTTTCTATATCTTCACTAGGCAAGCAATAAAAGCCAAATAAAATCAAACTGACATTTATTTTTAATAAAAAATCAACCTCAAATTTTAAATGTACTTTAAACTTACTTTTTAAAAAAATTATTTTTAAATGAAAGACTGCATGTGTGCACAGGTGCCTGCCCCTTAACTTCCAGGCCATCAGGGTGGGAAGACTGGCAAAAAAGGGCCTGTGGCAAACACCAGCTGAGAATAGGTGAGATAGCTTGAATAAATGACTAAAATTAAACACAGAATAATGAGCTCATATTTATACTTCAGTCTTCTAACTGTATTTCATATTTGACTCTCAGCATACAGGCAGCATGCTGCACAACAGAACAAAAATCATTTGGTTAAACTTTCAAAAGCATCCTCATCAGAAAATCAGCCAAAGCAGCACTCATTTACTCCAGCCAGGTAGAAAAACTACTGTGCTCTTACACCAAGGACGCCAGATTTAGCTTCAATTTAAGAGATTTAAGAAAATGGATTGAAGAAAAAAGAATCCTCTGGGCAAAGCTCATATTAAAAAAAATATTTCCTCTTCACAATCCGAAAAAAATTAAAAGGCCAAAGAAGATTGCTTCCTAGACAAGAGAAGGACCACAAAGAAAATAATATTCCAGGAAAGCAGTAAACAACCCCATAATGTCACTCTTCAGCGTGGATGGAGATAGAGGAATACTGTTCAAAGGGGCCTGGCTTACTGATGGTTAAACAATGTTGCTTCAAAGAAAGCATGGTAAGAAATAATAACATGAAAAAATATTGATTCCAGATTAATCACTGATATAGCTGTGATTTATCTGAAACTTACGAAGAAGCTATCATACCAAAGATAGAAGTGCCAGAATAATGCAAAACTCATCATTAATTTAGTGTCAGAACAGAGTGTCACCGTAGCTGATCCCATGATATGGCTGGTACCACAGAAATATCAAAAAGTGACTTTTACGTTGGCATTAGTGGAGTAGTTCAAAAACATGCTTGGATAACATTTACTATCTATAAAAATGTGCCTTAAGAGAAGCAACACAGTTCTAATAAAAAGAAAAACATGCCATTTAATCCTACTGAAATGTTTCAAACATTAAAATAATTAAGGAACCACGATAGGATGCAATAGAGTCAGGTTTAAGGAAGCATTTGCTCTTGCTTCAAAGGCTGATGGGTCAAGAAATGGAGAAATTTATGAAACTCCATGAGAGCAACTGCAATTCACAATATAAAATTCATTGTGGACAAAGTCATTTTTAAAAAATCATATTAAATGAACTTTTAAATTACTTCTACTCTCAAAATTAGAATGAAGAGAGGTGACTGTTCAAGAAGAGCTCTCTGATTTAATGCTCAGTGATCATTAAGGAAGCAAAAAAGAGAAGGAATAAATTCTTACTGTGCCATTGCCTAAATCAATGATGCATTCTCATTTTGTGCTCTACTTGGTTTTGATCGCTTTTGATCAAAAGTGATACACAGGAAGAAAAGAAATGATTCAGAGATATTTTGGCACCAAATCGATTGGACAGGGGAACAAACAATCTCAACCAAAGCAGGGCATTATAAAATGCAATAATGAGTTTAATTCTCCTATCTGTATATATAGCAGATGCAGGATCACATGGGGATCATATTAGTTCATTCTTTCAAAGCAAAAATCGGTGCTCCCAAAGGAAATAAAATCAACAAGTTATTATGGATGTGGGTGTAATCAATAATTACCCTGAATAACTGATTGCCACTGGATGAAATGCAAACAGTTCACTGAGATCCTGGCTGTAGAAACCTTCCTGTGGCAGCATTAGTTAAGCCTCATCTGTGATAGTGCCAGGCAGCTCAAAGTGGCAAAACAGCATTTTGTGTGGGCTGCTGGTTTGTGGGGTTTCTGCTCCTGTGCTGTGCAGAGGTACTGCTCAATAGGAGGAGCTTTCCGTCTTCAATGCCCACTTTCAACTATCTCGGGAAAGCTGCAAAAGCAACTTCTCCCCCCACACCCCTCAGCTCTCAAGAGCCCTCCCGTCACTTATGTGACACTGAAGCGCATTCCTGCCTTTTCCATGGCTCTCCCAGCGCTGCAAACGCTGTGCCTTGCCCATGGGAGATGGTCACTGTGGCTGCAGGGACCCTGCTGTGTCTGAAGAGATACCTCTGCCTTGGCAACCAAACGCCATAAAAGCTCACAGGACTTTCTTCCACTGCCATCCTTTAGTTTTCAGACAGTCAAAGGGAGTAGGAAAATCTCCGTAGGAATGGGGACAAACACCTGAAATACCTGTCTGTGGCATAAATAACCAGCACTCCGTGTTTTGCACTGAAGTGGCATTGCTTTGTTTGGAACTGCGGCTGAACTGTGATACTGTCTGAAGAAAATGGAAAGGAGAAGGAGGGAAGAAAGAATAGTAGTGATTATTTTCTTTCTTTGCATTGTGTCAGGCAAGTCCTCATTCAGAAAAATGTTTTATGGATCTTTTTATGCTAGAGAGATTTAGAGTCCCCATTTCCTACGAAACACATTTGTAAGGCACATTTACATCTCTTTCATGCAGCAGTACGTGTTTATGGATGGAAACTCTCATTTCTTTGGCTGACATCAATTCTCCTTTAGAAAAAACCCAGAATTTCTAGCCATAATACTTGACATGGAAAACTTGTCTGTTTATTCAGAGAACTCAATGAGCTAGGAAGAGTGACACTTAAACTATAAACACAATAGTTTAGTTGACAATGTTATTAAATATTAATCCCAATTTATGTAGGTGTCTAATCAAATAGTGGCCTCGGTCATCTTTGGGGACTGAAGTAAAATTTAGTTGTTGTTGACATTAATTGAATGAGCTGGTCTAGTTATATAAAAATCACCTTACAACAGTGAAATCAAACTTGGTATGAAAAGTTATTATCACATAGATAGGATGGAGCTGCCAGCTCCATACAGACAATATAATTGGTATTCTCAACTGCCTGCCAATCTACAGCTACACATTTCTGGCTTAGCAAATGTAGCTATCATAAATGGCAGCGTGCACTAGGCTTACAGAATAAGAGTATTTACAATTTCATGGATAAAGAGCATTCACTGCCATAAGAATGTTATAAAAGAAAAAAGAAAAGCAAAATAATGTACATTTTTCTAAGGTTAACTGTTGTATTATTGGTTTAAATGCTAGGGTACATAGAAAAGTACCTAATGTCTCTATTTTTCCTCTAAATGCTACCAGAACATCCCAAGAGGGGCCTCATTTTAATAAAGTGCAGAGCAGATTAAGAAAAATAAAATCAACCACTGCAGACTTTGTTATTGCCAGAGCTCAACCTTGTCCAAAGGAAGAGAGGATTTTGGAGCTGAGGGCAGAGGGCTTTTGGGGAAGATCAGCCAAGAGACAGACAAAAAGGTGGGGTGAACCCAAACTTTTGACTGAATACTCCTAATGCTAAGACATGAGAGTGTTTGCATAAAGATTTTGTCCAAAAGTCAAGCAAGGAGTTGGGAATCTTTTGCTAAAGGAATTTGAATTGGGAAATGGGATGGCTTTCATTACTTGTGTTCATCCTCTTTATGGCACTGTAAAAACAGGAGATTTTGGATACTTTCCCTGTGTTCAGAAGAGGTTTCAAAAATTCAAAGTAGAAAAAGGAAGCACAAGCCAAAACCATTTTATTATTTCCCACGTACAAAAGCATGAAGAACTAGTAAATCAGTGTTACACTGACAAGAGAAGATCGCTGTCGCTGATCAAATATTGACTATGGTAATAACAGCTGTTATATTGTTTTATGAAAAAAATCAATTGCCAGATAAAGAGGACACTTTTCACTAAAGGAGCAGCAGCACACCAAGGCTTTCAGCATGTCTGCATCCCTTCTGTGTAATGTACTCCTGGACACACGTTTGATGTAAGCTACTGTCTGGTTTTGCTGAGATTCAAGATGGGGAGCAGAGGGGAAAGGCAGGCAGTGAGAGAGAGAGTGGGCATTTGTAATGGCCACTATTCTTTATCACAGGACTCAGAACTAGGATGTAGCATCCTAAGCTGTTATCAGTCCTTGAATCCCACATTAATTCTCTGTTCAGCAAAAAACCATGTGTAGTTTTATCTGAGAGTAAGAAAATGTTGGTAAAACACAGTCATGTGAATGCATATTTCAAAGTCTGGAATAAACAAAGAAAAATCTTGCATTAAATATCTGTTTTAAGAGAAATGAGTATACGTTCTGTGAATCCCTTGACTCTTACTCATGTTTCCAATCCTGAACTCAAAAAAGGAAAACAAACTCAAATGAGCAAGAGACAAGAGTCAGTACCTGATAATGTAAAGAATCAAATTCAAACAGGCATTATCAAAGCTCCCAAGAAACTCAAAAACCTTAGGACCAGATCCAAAGAAGGACTTACATGCCGAAGACTGAGGCAGAGCTAAAATACTTAAATTCAGAACAATGATACCAAAATATGATTCTTATCTGCCACTGAGGTACTAAAAGGAACTTCAGATAGGAATTTAGGGGGCTTTTAAATGACTTTAGTCTTTTTCCTGTGACTTAACTCCACAGAAACAACATTGATAGAGAAATTAAATGAAAAGCCCTGTGATCCAGTCTTACCTTCCTGATGCCTTCAGAAGGGTTTGATACGCAATTATCTGCCCCATTATTCTTACTGATAGTCCTCCACAGTTCAGCAAATGTGTTATCCTGCTCCAAAGGGTTGGTCCCTTTTGCTTTGAAGTATTCATAAACTGCTGAGTCCCTGACTGTACCATAAGATATATCCATTTGTTTGGACAGATCCTGAAATGTTCTGAAATTCAAGCGATATTGAGAAATTAGTATTATGTAGTACATTAGCAAGATTTCATTAATTAAATGGTTTCTTTCTATGTCTGTCATCAGTCAGAAAGCACTTACCCTTACCAAGTAACATTTCAGTATTTCATTCCTCACCATAAAAGAAAACCAAGTAGTTATTTAATTGTACTGAGATCACACGATTTTAACTACACCCAAGCTCTGTTTCACCCCAGTGAAGATTTTTTTTTTTGACAGATAACGTTCATGTTAAACATGCCGCCAAGATTGCACAAGAATATAATGTGATAAAGACTTACCTGAACACAGGAAAAACTCAGATTATAAATATAAACTTCCAGCCCCATCAACTTCACCAAAAATACCTCGCAGAATTCAGTAGAATTAGTTTGCAGTTATACCAAAGCTCCATTTGACTACAAATCAATACGACTCTTCTAAACAAACAAATAAAATCTTGCTTCCAATTTCCACTAAGTCTCTCTTGTTCTCTCTTTTCACAGCCTCTGGTAAAACAGGCATTTTTCATTCACACAGAGGCCTAACTTTCATTTACTCATCATATACGACTCTGGAAGTGTAAATGGGCCTCACCCTGAGTGGCTGTGAATGCACAATTTATTTTCAAATTGTACAGAATGTAATTCACTCCTGTTTTACAGCCTTTTCTGCACCAAGAGGTGTAAATCACTGCGT
Source organism: Mystacornis crossleyi (assembly GCA_013400655.1). Classification (NCBI taxonomy): domain Eukaryota; kingdom Metazoa; phylum Chordata; class Aves; order Passeriformes; family Timaliidae; genus Mystacornis; species Mystacornis crossleyi. Next base: position 256,402 of record VYZQ01016917.1, on the reverse strand, counting down.
GCATCAATGAAAACCAGCCCAAGCTTCAAAACATTTAAGGTAGCATCGCTGCCATCAGAAGCAGCATCCCGGCTGTCGTCCCCCTCTCAGACGTTCGTTCCCATTCCTGTGCCTTCAAGTATCACTTCTGCGCCGTGCCACCATTTTCCCATCTGAGCATACAAATACACAAACATGCATTCGACCACTGACCACCACACACAGCAGCAGGGACCAAACTGGATCTCATAAATAACGGCTTATTTTCTGCTTCACAAACGTGTGACTTCACATGTGAACAACATGCTTTGGATGTAACCAGCTAACACCGCCTGACATCAGTTAAACTAAAACAACTCTCCCTGCCCCACCCCTGCCCCCCGCCTCATTTCTTTTTCCCCAAAACAATCTATCAGAAACAAAAACCTCCTGATCAATAGCTCTGAAAGGCCCACTCTCGCCACCTCTCCCACACCTCCAGTTTCTGGAGCCACAAAAGCAGAACATTTTGGCTTGCAGCTCGTGCAGATTTCTTCACAATGCTCCTGAGGAGCCTTCCCTTGGCCCATGAGCCAAAGCTGTTTTCCACAGCTGAGGACTTGTCACAGACAATATTTTTCTGCCACCCTCTTCCCTGTTTCACTGGGGAGATGCCACTGCTGACACCTCACATGCCTGTAAGATTCCCTGCTACACTATTTAAAGCAAAGCAATCTGGGCATATACATAACGCCACATAAATATATGTGGAAAACTCTTCCCTCTTCTCCCCCACATCACCCCCAGGCCTCCCAAGTTTAGCTCCCAAAGGCACCCATTTCTGGGCCTGCTGGTGTGGGAGCCCTGTCCCCAGGCTGCAGCTCCGCAGGACTGCCTCTCGGCACACCCCCCGCCCCCAACTCTTCAAACTCACAAGCTGCTTCAAACAGTTTAAGTGGTTTAAGTTCTTAAATTGTGTTAAGGACTTTTTATCATTTTAAGCTGTTAAGCAGCTTTAAGTAAGACTGTGTGAACAGTTTCTCTCTATATACATTGCACACTTGCGGATTTGGGCTAACTCTAGGAGTTCTACCAAACCTCTGTTATTTCCCTAACTCTGTATACGGCAACTGATAAAGTACAAAACAAACATCCTGGAGGTTGTTGGAAATTCAAAATGCTAATGAAAAATGGGAGAATTTGGTCAGATTTTATTTCTTTCTCTACAAATCCTGAAGGGTCGATTTTGCCCCCTAAATGTTTCCTGTACATTCTATGGAACCGTTTTTCCTCCGGTCTTGATCTACATGCTTAGATGCTGCATTTAGTTCTGTCTTTATTTGTTAAAGTAAGTTTCATCATATCCCAGGGAATTGCTTACATCCCAGGAACAGATGATTTGGCTGTTAAAAGATACATTTCTGCCTATAGGGCAAAGAAAGGTACTCAATATACACGGAGGGTTTTCTGTGGCAACCCCTTCCCACCAGGTTTAGTGCAGAGATTCTGGCGTGTGTAGGAAAGCGTGTTTACTAGAAGCACGGCAGCAGAAATATGTTTAACTAATATACTTTAACACAGCTTGCAGCTGGTAACAACTTTACGAATGCCTACTGCTCATACTGCTATTCTGTTTGAAAGTTTGAACATGAGGGTTTGGATAGTTAAAAAAATAATTAAACCTTCCATTTTAATATTATCAGTATTTTCTGTTTTTCTTTATTGCCATGGAAGCTTTTACTCAGAAATGTGCATTTTGTTTTAGCTAAAATGCACTTTATTGACAATCAGTATTTTTATTTTAGCTAAATTACATTTTATTGACAATCAGTACTGCACAAAAGCACAGTACATGTTGCTTTACGAGCAGCACAGTTTGCTCAATTCTCGAAGCAACCCAGGGCAGAGTGAGCAAATCTGGGCTTTAAATCAAGTACTTGCAATAACCAGACAAGCACACAGGTGGCAGGGAGGGAAGCCCAGCCTTGGCCTGGGAGTGGGAGTAAGGTAACTACCCCTTCAACCGGCAGCACTTCCTTGGAACAGAAAATGGGGACTATTGCATGTCCTAAGGGTTTCTTGCAGTGCACTGTTTCGGGCCACTTAGCCAAAAACCTACCCCAGAAATTATCCTGACAGGGCGGGGTCTCAGCCACAGTTCTTACTCGGTATAAAAAGTATCTCTGTGCTGTATTTCTGCACTGCAAGTGGAGGTGATGCTCAGCACCCCCATGGCTAGAGAAGCAAGCTAAAGATTTGGGCGTGGTGGGCATGGGCACATACATAACTGATACTTAGTGGAGGTGAGCATCTCCTACTTTTACACGGTGAAGTAAGATAATCACAAGGGCAACTTTTAAATACTGTTATTTTAACTCCCTCAGATCTGCTTTTACCAGACAAAATCGTTCACTGTTACATTTCAGATACTGGCTGTATCTTACAATTGTGTCATTTTCTAAAGGCAGCTGCTAGCATTGTTCTTAAGCTTTATTTCAGCTAACAGCTGTTAGCTGGACCCATCTCCTTTAGACACTCAAATTCTTGTCTCACTTTCCTATGGCAAAGATTTCATGCATTTAATATACAAAATTATTTGCAACAAAAATGCGCAGCATAAGAAGATGCCCCATTAACCTCACCACCTCAGTTATTGGATCTCACAAGCCATTAAAGGCTCTTTGTAAGTGTGATTAAAGATAAAGCCAGTAAAGCAGAAAAAGCCAATGTTCCTCACTTACAGTTACAGGAGCATTTCAGTTTGTAGGTAAATACATCCACTATGTGATTGCTATAATTGGCAAGTACATGTAAACCAATTGATTTAAGTAAATGTATCTGCAGTTAATCTAAAGAAAAATGTTGTCTTTTAAACCTGTATTACCAGCCAAAATATTTAATGCCCATATTTATGCCTACTAGATGAATGCAACAATTGATATGTATTCCCAGTGGAATTGCAATTAGTTCATGCAATGTCAACTGAAAATTGGGCTCTCTGCTTGTTTTGTTTGTTAGAAACTTATGGACGTAAAACAAATGCTGCAGAAGACACAGAGAGGCAATAGCAGTATTAGCATTTACAATCAGACCACTAGAAATAACTGCCATAAAAACAATATTGGTTAAGATATACTTTTTGGAGATGTTCTCTTACTCTTAAAAGCCTCGTGTAGCTGTAGATGTACAGACTAAAAATATGCTGCCACTATGGGTTTATTTTACTCTGTTACTGCTATATGCCCAAGACTTCTGGATGAATAATAAGTGACAGACTAAACTTGACACCAGGTGCTTTGAGGTAACTGCTGATCAATTAACTCAGCGGGAAGTAAGTGGATCATCAGATGTGATCAAAGTATTTTTCAAAAG
>VYZQ01016917.1:228643-253025 GCA_013400655.1 Mystacornis crossleyi | reverse complement strand
AAAGGGGGGGGGGATTTTTTTTTTTTGGCAGTGACCCTGAGATTTTTGCTCAATGCAGCATAATATTCTAGGTGATGGCTGCCATCAAGATAAAGTGTCCCAGAGATGATGAGGCTTTTTAAGCTGCTCTGCCTAAATGAAGCCTTAAAAATTCATACATAAAATGTATAGTACAAGACCTAAATTTCTATCTTTAAATGCCTTGAGGCTAATTTATTTTCTTTTAAACTTTTTTCCTCCAAAAGTTAGGAATTCATTACATCTACGGAATTAAATATAAGTGCAGTTCCTAACAAGAACTGTTTTCTCCACACAATTATGTGAGAGGGAAATATGTGTTTTATGCACTGGGAAAACGGTAAACCCAGTAAACTTCAAAGTAAAAACAGAAGTATCTGAACGGATTTGACAAGCTTATACCACGATTGTAAGCCTAAGAAATACCTATGAGCTGAAACCAAGAATATAAAATCCTATCTAAAAGAAGATTTATTGGATAAAGTTATACCCAGTGGAAAGCAATGAGTTGAAAGAGAATTCTGCCTACTGTGAACTGCAGAAAAGTGCAGAATTTTGAGACCTAAAATTGCTCAGAACTCCTCCCTCCAAGGAAGAATTTTCCATGACAATAAGGACAAATAAGAAAATGGTGTTAGTTGTTGTCGACCACATCAATCCACCCACTGAAAGATGAACTTGGAAGCCAAGCAAGCCTTGCCAGATCAGATTCTCATTTGTAGATGCCCCTGGTGAGAAAAGAGTCCGCAAGGCTGAAGTGGTATTGCAAGGGTACAGATAATATCTACCTGAGTAGATCTTACCATTCAGAACCTCAGTCCTGATCTTAGTCCTGATTAATTTTTATATCCATTTATAGTCGCAAATGAATATCTGCTGCAAGGCAAAGGATTTGAGCCTCAGTTCATTGCTCACAAATGAACAATCTTTGAAACTCCAGTTTCAAGTGGAATTTATTAGTGGGTAGGGTAAAGTTTGTCTTCAGACATCTGAAACTGAGTTCAAGCTTTCACAAAAAGACATTCTCCAGAGCTAATCTACTCAAGCTGAATAGTTTAACTGGTTGAAGAGCAGGAAGAAAATAAAAATTGCCTCTGTTATGGATATAAAGTGCCACTAGGGGATGATAGTCTCATTGACTCAGACTCGCATGACGAGTTTCATTGTCTTGCTTAACGCGAGTTAAAAAAACACAAGCCCACTTAAAAATGGAAGAGGTAGAAATTAGTGTCTCTAAACATTAGTGCAACTGATATTTCATGAGCCTTCAATTGTACAAGAAAGGGGGATATATTGGCTGAACAATGAGGTAACATTAGAATTGACCTATCTTTAGCACCTACAAGTCTAAAAAGTAATTATACTTTAAAAAAAAGTATTATGACAAATTTTGGTAGATTTTCAATGTTTGTTCCAGGTACATATAGGAATGTTATCAGCGTGTGTTAAACTGGACATACATAAAATAAAAGATGGGCTACTTTAAAGATTATTCTTAGTGGGGACAATAAAACTGTCCAAGGTATTCTTAGAACGGCAGTACCCTTAGTACAGAGAATATTAAAATGAAAACAAGTTTATTTCTACTTCTTATAACCTTAGACTTCAGAAGCCTTGGGTCCATGATTTTAATTTGGGCATCTCAAATTGTCTTTGAAATTATGAATAATTAAGCTGAGCTCTTAAATCAATCGTTAAATTGACTACTTATCTATAGTGATGTGATCAAATTCTGCATTGTTCCATTTCACTGCAAGTCACTTTAAATGCTCTTAATTCTGTCTCAGTGCAGTGATGTGCAGAGCAACAAGTTTCTTCATCAAATGCTCTCAAAAAAATTTTAACTTTAGCAACAGAGGGAGTCCAGTAGAGATCAGCAGCACTGCTTGCATGCTTAGCATACACTTTTCTGGGTCAAATCCATCCCCAGAAAATATATACTGCTTTATAGCTCATATGAAACTCATTTTACTTGCTCTCCATGAAAAACACCATCCACTTGAAACAAAAGCCTTAACAGAAAAAGCCTCGTGGGAGTTTCTACAAGGGAAGCCCTAAGTATTGACCGATGAAACGACACTGAATCAGTGGAGCTGCAGCCCTTCCCAGCAGGACTGAGCCTTTCCCAATCTCAGGAGGAGACAAACAGTGCAGACACTCAGGGCTGTGTCTGCTCTCGTCCTCATCAGTGGGGCAGCAACAGCTGCTACACAGGATTTCAAAGAAGCAGGGCCCTTCCTCCGGTGGCAAACCCAATCAATTGTCATGTGTCACCGAACACGTTGCCATGTCAACCAGCTACTCTTACTACAGTAAAACAAAGAGTGATCGAACTCCTCAGCAGGTAATGGCACTGCAGCAGCTCTCTTCATGATCATAATCATGCTTCCAGTGTGGTGGCATCTCTGAGACTCTGGATTGGGACTCACTGCCCCACATTAGGTGCAACCGAAAGTAAAATGTGACATTCAGTTCTAGGGAAAGGAAGCGAAAGCCAGTCTTATTTCTGCCCCAGGAGGAAGGGGTTTGCTACACATCCTGCATGCCACGTGGGATGGCAACAGTTCCGTCACCCACCCAGTGCTGGATCAGGACCCTCTCTCCCCTTCTGCCCCAAAGAAACTTCTTTTTTCGGCTACCTAGACTCAACAGGTAGAGCAGCAATGCTGACATCAGTGAAACTAGTCATGCACACAAAAGCACATGCTCAAGGTTTCCAGGACTGGAGACAAAAATACAAACAGTAAGAAAAATGAAACACAAAATAGATAGATAATATATACACAAAGCACTAGAAGCACTGCACTTGTACAGCCTCCAAACAGATTTCATTTCTTTCAAACAACTTCCAGTAGCCTCTGTCCCTTCATGCAAAGGGAAAGACAAGTAAACTAAACCAAACTGTTTTCTTAACTCCTGATACAGCAATGACTTCCCTGCAGATTGAGTGTTTTCACTGGGACTCTCTCCTGCAGAGCTACTGCATGATTAAGTTTTAAAAGAAGGGAACAAACAGAATGTAAACCCACTGAAATGAAAAGACAGTAAATGATACACTGTCGTGTTTATGATTTCAGTAGTCATTAATTAATAGTTACACACATTGCATTGGCAAAACATTTGGAGGCTTTGTGTACTTTCTAAAAGTCTGAGATGCAGCAGAAATACATTCTGTTACCAGTACTTGAAATTTCACTTCTGCTTTCCTGATCCCAGAACAATCTGCAGCACTTTTGCTGAAGTGTGGAGGATGTAGGACAAAACCCAATCCAAGTAGGCTGTGTCCCATTGCTCACAGTTCTTAGTATCTTCCAGCAGTTTATTTTGGAAACATGCTCATTTTCAAAAAAGGACTTAACATTATTTCTGGCTGTGAGGCTCAAATTTAGATCCAAAAATCAAACTGGATTCTCATCATAATCAGTAAAACAGGTTCTTCTGTAAACAAAATTAGACCTCTGGGTGTTCCTATCCATTGCTATTTCTAAATTATGCCCTCCGGACCACCTCAGCAACTCCAATCATCTGCAGTGATCCGTGTGAGTGTGACCTGACTTGTCACTGGATCCCAAAAGTTCATTTTGCCTAGAGCTGACACTGGCTCTGCTCCAGCACTGCACATAAAGAAATCTGTTAAACAGCTAGAAATAAGCTAAACATCTCCTGATTGCCAGTCCAGTGTTTCTAACTATACTTCCAACCCTTCTCCTCTCCAAACCTCCTCCAGGCAATAAAAGCATAAGTCACTTAGATTGCTGACTTTTTCCATTAGCTAGCATTCTTTTTTATTTTGGTGCTTATTTGTAGTTTATTTTTTCTTTCTGGATGTCCCATATTCTCTGAATTGTTATCACATTGTAAAGAAACCATGATGGTCCTTACCGTAGAAGTTACGATTGTTTTGCTTGAAATGTTTCCAAAACCAAAAAATAGCATAATAAACAACTCCACTAATAGTGGGGAAATGGGAACTAGTTTCTGAGCATTTGCATCTCAAAGCTGGATCCACTGGGGCCCCATAGTTTGTGATCCCTGGGTGAAGCTTCTCTCATGGCTGAGCATTTATGATTGCATATGAATTTATCTGACGTCGAATTAAGGGAGTGAAGTCAGAGGGCACTCTTTCCTTTATATTTAGAAAGGCTCTTTACAGAACCACTCTTCACCAGGCCATTTTTCCATATTTCTAAAAATTTAATAACTTCAAGATATTAGTCAGTTTGCCCACCATGTTTGCAATTTGACAATGAAAAGTATCAGACTGACAGAGACACTCAGTGTGTCTAACACATTAGAGTTTCTCTTAAGATGCAGGCCCAGGTTTTCAAAATCTGGAGCTTTAATTTGTATGCTCAGATCCACATTTAAACTGCTACATGACTGGGCAGATTTTCAGAACAGATGAAGGAAAGATTTGGCACAACAGCACATCTGTACAACACTGGCAGATTCAGTTAAAAGTCTGGAAAGGGATTCAGAGCAGCTATGAGCAGTTACTGTTCATTGTGCAAATCCAGAATAACCAGACCTGCTAAAAAATCTGGGTAATCCTGGATCCTTTATCCATACTCTATATTCCATTCAACAGTAAGGAGGAAATTAAAATGCAAAGAAAAGGTGAAAACATCTTAACAGCATGTTTAGAGGAAAAAATACTGCTGTTTGGACTAGCTTTGAGTATTTTTCTGCTTTACTTTTAAACCACTTTGCCATTGTGGCCTTTCTCTGAGTAGCTCAAAGGGTTAACATGTTAATTAAAGCAAGGTATTCTACTCCTTAAATTATTAATTAAAATAAAAACTGCAGCTGGTGTTTAACAGCACCTCGGTCCCAACAGCAGGTTTCAGTCACTTCACCTAAATCAAACATATCAAAAAGTTGGCATGAAGATCATACTGTCTGAATCAAACACATCTGGCAACTGACACATGCTTTTACCTATAATGAAAATAACAAACTACTTATTATATATGCAGATGCACTTTAAATTGTTTGCTACACTGATGTCTTCTACCGCTCACATTCAGAAGCTAAAAATCCTAATGAAGATTAATGATTAGGATCGAGAGGGAAGAAATTGCTTTCTTCCTTTTCCACTGCTGTTTTAAGTACTGATAATGCTGCCGTTCTGTTTTGCGCTCGGATGACAAAGAGTAGCTTTTTAATTAAATAGAGTGGGGAACAGATAAGCTTGGCTTCTTGGTGCTGGCTTATAAAGTCTTTACTCGGGGTTAGTGGTACTTTGTACAATGACTGTTAGGATACCATTAAAGTCCATGAAATCCCAGTGTGGAATAAAGTCCTATACAACTCTTTACTAAGTTTTGATTTATCAGGAGCTGCTGCATGTCAGCTGTCTCATAGCTGGGGTGGAAGGGCTGGATGAATTCAGATCTGTCAAAAGTACAACGTGATGCTGGAAAACACCTTCACACCCTTCCCTTACCACAGGGAGTAAAGCAGAAGCTACCACTATTGACAGAAAGAAGAGAAGAAAACAGAAGGGCTCTGAAGAGGCACCTTGATTGCCAGAGCATGTGCTGCATACTCCTGGGAAATCCAAATATAGGGCTCTTCATTAATACTGACAGCACATATAGCATTCATCAGTTATCACTGATGTCTAAAGTGCACGCATTACATATGCATGTTTTAAAGTCTGCAGGCACACTTGCTGTTTCTCAGAGGACCCGGACTGAGCACATGGTGTAAGGGTGCACTTCCCATCTCATCCTGATGTACAGGAAGGTAAACAGGAAGAGAGACCTTACCCTTTGTCCTCTCTTTCTCTTCACCCTGAGCACAAGTCTCCCTGAATACTGAACCTCATACTAGAAAGCACCAAAAAAGCACATCAAAAACAACTGGCTGTTCATTATACTGAGATTAATTGGTTTATTTGGGTCGCCTAATTACATACCTTGAAATATGAGCTTGGAAATTGCATTATTGCCATGTGCAAGAAACACAGTATTTAACATCCACCCCATTCTGACTGATGGTTTTCTCTCCTTTTCTAGATAGACATGACTATGCATAAATCAATTAAATTCAATCAGTGGCACATTCTCTGGTTTTAATGGTTTAGAAGGCAAACAACTTCAATGCCTGTGATTACATTTCTTTTAATGCAACAAACTTTGTCAGCTGTATCAAAACAGCTTTTCTGAGGCAATGCCATTCCCTCCCTTATCTCCAGATGAGTCTGGAAACACTCCTGTATTATATCAAAAAGGGGGCACACATGCAGAAGAAGAGAACATTGCTCAGTAAGGCAGATGAGCCCAGGAAACGGAAAGAACATATGCAACCCTTCTCTCAGCAACACAGTACTATTCCAGAAAAGTTTTCTTTCTCTCCAGAAAATATTTTGCAACATAAGAACTGAGAGGAAAGCACCTATGGCAATAAACAGCAGTATCTTTGTTCCCAAGGAAAATAAGTACCTCTCTCCCCTAAACATCCATAACCTGCACTGATTAAAAATGTTTTGCTGGGCTTTTTTTTTTAGTTTGGTTTGTGGGTTTGTTTGGTTTGGGGGCTTTTTTTTTTACATCATCAGGACTAGTTTCTAAATCTCTTTATAAAGATAATCAACTTTTAAAGCCTTTTCTTTAAATGGCAAGTTTACAGATTTCCACTTCATGGCAAGATGGTCGATAAATATTTTAGAATGTATTGGAACGACTTCTTTTTCAGCAGATGAAATATCATCCTATATATCACTTAATGTGTTAAGAGTGTCTGGTGTGAGAATGAATGATCTTCTATCATGGAGACATTTACGAGGGGAGTGGCTATTTTAGATCTCATAGATTTGAATGGAAATGTCAAAGAGAAAAGTACCCAGATTAAAGTGTTTGCAAGAGGCTGGAGCTCAATATCCTAAGGCAGAAGAAAAACCCAAACAAGATTAACAACACAGAAATGATACATTTCAAAAGACCAGACTCAACAAACATCAAGAACTAGAGGAGAAAGCCTCTTGGGGTGTTGCTTTAAAGGATAAAGGATACAGAAGGGCTGGCAATTCCTGAAAGATACCATATCAAAGACACGAATGGAAACTATCTTAACATGAGGAACTATTAAAAGAAATTAGAAGAAGCTGCAGGAACTCTTTCAGGACCTAGAAAATCAAAAGCATTCTCTTTAAATTTTAAAGAGTAGTGCAACCATTTGGCTAGCTAACCGTACATCCTATAAATGTATGGGAATTGTGCAAATGCATGAGATAAAAAGAATCAAGCAGCAAAAATAAATCCTCCTAACAACACCAATAAATTTAGTTTGCATGATTTGTCACTACAGAAAGCGATTTGGTCATCCCTTGACTGAAGTTCCAGTGTCCAGAGCAGAAGTTGGAAAAATTACCTTTGCTGTCAGGTGAGAAAATCTGATGCTGAACAATCATGGTACAAAAATGACAGAACCACTGCTCATGTGAGGCTGTTGGTGAGGAATTGTGCAAGGTGAGAACACAGTTTTTTACATGAACAAATGAAGCTTTTCCCAAAATATTTCAAGAGATTAGCAGAGTTGGAAGCCTACATATGTCCTGTATGAGCTGACAGTAATTAAAAAAACAGGTACAACTTCTTATAAGTGAGAACAGTGACTTTCAACTTAATCTCATGGTTTTGCAGGAATGAACTTACTGTGATTAAGTGTTTACTAACTATTGGTTGTTTTGTGAATACAATTTACTTGTTCTGGCTTCAGGAATGCTCTCAGAGAGACCTTCTGGCAATCTGGAACCTATGCAGTAATATTCCTTATATTACCCTGTGACACAACAACCTGCATGACTTTTATAATAGGGCCCACTGTTACACCGATGACTCTCACCAGTACAGATCAAGTATATAAAACACAAGTTATTTTACAGGGGGTTTGGTTTGGTTTGGTTTGGTTTGGTTTGGTTTGGTTTGCAGGCAGCTGCTTCACTTCACAATGTCATTAAGATATCTGCCTGAAAAAGTGGAAAAAAAACCCCACTGGCCAGCCTCTTTAATGGTTGTTCAGACACAGAATCATTTCCAAATAAGAATTCACTAAAGAGTTTTTCTTCTTACTCCTGTTTTTGTCTTTAGAGATGATGGATTGAACAGTTAGGAGATGTCTGAAGCTTTAAGGCTATTTCTGTTTGATTTGCTATAGTAATAATTATTTTGCTTTTTTAATATCCTGCTATATTAGATCACATTATCAGTTCATATAAGACACTAAATCAGCTTCTTGAGAGAAAAATAATAGAAATCTAAGTATCCTATTGAGCAAAAATTCTCTATTACTGTGTTATGTAGTGTTTATCCCTTAGGAGTCAAATAGAAAATATAACCCGACAAAGTAAGTCATAGGTGCTTTCCATGTAATAAAAAGAAACCTCATCCTACCCCAAGCAAGGTGTAAGTCAGGGGCCAGTGGGATTTAATGCATGCAGAAAGCATACAGCTACTCCATGGACAGCCAGGGAACAATCTATATTAATATGAGACAATCTGACCCAAAAGGGGACTCCGTCTGAGCTGAGGAGAGACTACGTATCAAATATCAGATTTAAACCAATCCTTGTACATTTTGATGGGCTGTCCTGAGGGCTGCTATTCTTGCTAGATTTTCGTCCTTTCAAAGCCAAAGAAAAAAATAATAAAGATTTTATTACCTGCACAGATGGTAGATTTTGCTAATGTCACATCCAAATAATTTTCTTCTCTAAACTGTGCATGCATCTGAATTTCAATGCCTCAACCCACCTCAGTCACAGAACTTCTCAGTAACCAGAACAAATGAAGAGATGCCATGATACGGGTGTCTCAACAGTCAAGTTGGAGAGGTGCGGAATCACAAATCTCTTGGTTTGCCATTGATCTCCAATATATGCCACATTTTTTAATGGCAACTGGAGAGATGGAATGCAGGCTTGATTTTCAGCTGTGCATTCTCATTTTTCTCAGAAAAATGTCCCTGGGAAATATTTGCACTTAGATGCTTGCCTGCTTGTTCAATTACAGGAGTAATTAGGATCCATTTGAAACCGTGCTTGAACGGCATATGCCAACATTCAGAGAGCTTTTCAAAAGGCTCCAGACTCTGTGGCTTTCCCGGCAGCACCCACCGGGCAGCACCATCAATAGGAGCCAAATGAAAAGACAAACAATGGGAGCTGGAGCGCTGGCAGCAGCCCAGTGCCGTGTCCTGAACAGAGCCTGAAGGCAAATGCTGGCAAGCTCTGCCCCTGAGCACTGCTGCCCTGCTGCACCAAGCCTTTCCCAGGAAATTTCACCCCTGGGCTCCCGACAGGGAATGTTCTGGAAAGGAAAAAATGTTTTGAGTTCTTGCTCACTCACTTGCATCTTTCTCACACTCTTTTTTAACCTTCTTTTTTATGGAGGGACTTAATCTGGCTATTTAATGATTGAAGCTTTTGCTCACAGGCCTTTAATAATAATAAAAATAATTGGTTTTTATCATGCTCATTCATACATGCCTCCTGCCAACGTGCCTGAGGTGCTGCAAAACATAGTACAAATTAAACATAACAAAAGAAAATCCAATGAAATATTTAAAAAGCTACATACGATGTTAACAAGACAAAGGCTGTTTTCAAACGTGAGGAATTTCAAGACAAAATTGCTGTGAATACGGAGGGATTCCGGTGAGGTTCTTGCCATCAACCCTATCAAATCCACTTAACTACAGCAGATGAAATGTTTATTCATTTCCCTCTGGCTGGCATCTTCCAAGTACTTTTCTCATTTTATTTTAAAATATTTTGAGATTGCTTCTGTTTTGTATGCGACCCAGAAAATCTATCTTTCTTTGATACCTGCAGTGCTACTATAATATGGTCACTTATGGACATCATCTTTAAAGCAGCTAAACTGACAACATGCCGTATAAGAAAATATTGTTACTGTGTTATACAGAAAGAGAAGCAAGACAGAGAGGAGGCTAAGCTTGCCAAGATCAAACAAAGCTTGAGGTAGAAAAAGAATTTGCACCCAAGTCTTACAAGTGCTAGCCTGTCACCCCAACTAAGCTGCACTAAATCTTCAGCTGTCAACAAAACACAAGAAATTGGGGAATTGAAATAAAATAAGGTAATCCCAAATCATGAAACAACAGCTGTGATCTTAAAGCAGATATATTATGCATTTGTATGCAGTCTGTGAATGCATATGACACAGATGCCTCTCAAGGCATCCATAGCATGGGCAAATTTTAAGGATCAATTTAATAAAATATTAAATTTAAACTCTTTTGAATTTGCAAATAGAATACCTTTTATACGTCCTATTTTTCTTGCATGATTCTTAGCTTCTTGTCAGTCAAGCTCTCCTAAACCTGAGTTTCAGAATATCTGTGCAGCTATTGAACTGCATGTAGTCTGCTTGTTAACAAGAAATGAAGCTGGAATGTGAGTCACTGCTAATTAAACTCATAATTACAAATGGAAGGTCAGACAGAAGATCCAAGAGCTGTTTGAAAATGTAGTAAGACAAAAGAAAGAACAAACTGGCATGTAATAATTCTGCCTTACTTGGCAGACTGACCCATCAGAAGACTCCTCAGGTGCATACAGTACTGAGGCAAATATCAGAATAATAAATGCAAATCATCTGGGTTTAAATGAGCTTGGGGAGGATTAGCACAAGCTCTAAACATTACCTATATTTCTTATTAAAAACAAAAATTGAGATTTGATCATTTACAAAGTTAGAACATGGATCACAGCTCCCTAACCTGAGCTGCAGAGTAGTTGCCACCATTCGCCTTCCCCTTTTCATACTGAACTGGTAACGTCTCTCTCCTCTGCCCATAAGGGGCCAGGAAATCTGCTTGATGTTTCACTGCCCTGCCTGTGAATCTCCACAACCGCAGAAATCCTGAGATAACCACAACATTGCCTGTGTTCCCTCGTTGGGAGGTGGGGCACAGAGAAGATGGGAAGTGCAGGAGGTAATTTGGACAAAGGGACCAGAGAAGTAGCATTAAAAGTTCAACGGGGAGCAGAAGTACCAACCACTAGCAAGTGAAAAACTGAGGGCAGCCAAGGAAGGTACACCATATTTCCTGTTAGCTTTGATCTCCTGAGGGGATAGAGGTTTTCATGTTTCCCACCACCGTGTCACACCAGGGAGAACGATGGGCATGCAGGACACAGCAGGAGCGAGGAAGCACGTGCTCCTCGCACGTCTGCCATGCCAGACCCCAAAGCCAGCACCTCTTCTTGTTAGCACACTTGACATGAAGCCCTTGAGGTTTTGGGAAAATCCAAGGAGATGAACAGTTTTTCTTTCCAAGTTACGCATGTTTCTTACTTGGGATCTAGGCACCTGGAAAAAAATCCTGTTTGGGATTTACAAAGTATCTGTCAGGAAACAAATTCAGGTGGCAGATCAAAGCTGCTTTCTGCCACGCCTCCTACTCTGGTATTTCACGTTTCTGTGAGCCACAGGCAGCCTCTGAAACTCACTGCAGGGTGGAATAGCCTTGTGAGACTTGCCAATGCCAGATTTAAAAAGCAAAAAAAAGTATTCCCATATCAGCAGGCTTTCATCCGACATGGTAATTCTAAAAATCTGTCTTCCAACAGTTCAACTTCACTTCAGTGAATGTCTCACCAAGCCCCTTCTAATAAATATTGTTTATGATTTCTATGACACACTTGTTTTGCAGTGAAATTGTGGAGGCAGTGATCACTGGGTTGATTGGCACCCAGTTATTCAATCAAATATACTTTTTTACATAGTGATTTCACTAGTCACAGACCACACATGCCAAATTTGATGAAACAACTTCTATTAGGCATTTTGGAGAGGGCTTGGGAAGAAAATCAGTCTTGTAATGAAAATCTTAACTATGTTGCAGCTAGTGCAGCACCATAATACTTATTTCTCTCCTGCTGGCAATTTGGAGGCAGCAGCACTGAACACCAGAGGACTTCTCTACGGAGGGAGAGATAACAGCACACATTTACTGAGAGGATGGGGGTTGTTTTCTCTTAACAATGGAAGTATACACAGATGGATTTGGTAGTTCTCAGCTGGTGAGCAAATATTCAGCTCTAGCTCACTGTGCCTCTTTGGGTGAGAAAAATGGATTTCACATTAGTATTCCTCTCTAGGTTTATGACAGACAGAATGCAGTCAAGCTGTGGGCAGAGCTAACAGGCAGAATAGCCACTGTACATCATATGATGAGAAGCCAGTTAGTACTGGGAGCCAAGGCACAAGGCCACAATTAATTCATGTAAAGCAGTAATTTACTTTCTCAAAAAAAAAAAAAAATTGTTCTAAATCTGGCAAATTACATTATAAGTTGTTTCACCTAAAGAGTGGGGACATGAAAATATATCCATCATAGCTCAGAGACAGGTGAAGGTTCAACAGAGTTTTCAGACAAGCTATTTCTTTACCCCACCTCCTCTCT
Source organism: Mystacornis crossleyi (assembly GCA_013400655.1). Classification (NCBI taxonomy): domain Eukaryota; kingdom Metazoa; phylum Chordata; class Aves; order Passeriformes; family Timaliidae; genus Mystacornis; species Mystacornis crossleyi. Next base: position 240,572 of record VYZQ01016917.1, on the reverse strand, counting down.
CCGAAGGCACCCCAGGAATTATCTGGGTGCCTAAGCCGCAGCATCCAGGACCACTTCTGACATCTCAGGCAATATGAACAATCCACATTGTGGCTGACAACACCTACTAGAGACCTCAGCCCTTACAGCCAAGTAGGTGGAAGGTAGGCAGTGAAACTTCTGGCAACTTAAATTTCTTTTGGCATTTACATTTTAGCACCTGAATAACGCTGCTGATGTTTCCAAATCACAATAGAGTGTTTTATTACTTCTGTATCCTCATCTTGTATAAGGGGACATGATAAAGGAATCTGGGAAATATACCCCTAGGTATAGAAAGGCATTTAATTAGCATTCTACAGCTGCCATCTCTAACAGTAGAAGGGTGCCTGAGTTCTACACTCACGAAACAATCCCAAGCAGTTCCTTCACTGAAACAACTTCTCTCCTCCTCAAGATTCTTAGCAATGTCCTTTCATTTTAATAAGAAGGGGAATTAAAACCCCTTGTAAATGTTGTAACAGCTCAGACTCCAAGGCCTCCTCTAAAAATTCAGTTCTGCTCTTAAGTGTCTTTTTTTGGAGATTCCTCATATAATTACACTCCAACTTTTGTCCTCCTCTGAACTTTGCTGAGTTTTGGAAAGTGCTGATTAGACCAAAAAAAAATTTCTTCTGCAATGAAAGAAACAGAACCTTCAGAAATTTGTAAGATATAATTACTCAAGTTTTCTGGATAGCTATTTGTGTCTTGCTTTTCAAGAGCAATTTATTCACTGAGCTTAACCTTATTCCCAGTACACCCAGGCATCACACATAGTTAGTTTTATTCTACGTAGTTTCTCCTGTTNAGCAAAAGGGAAAGTGCCTGACAGCCCCAGCAGCCGTCACTGCGGTCTGATTCCTATTACTTGTTACTGCCTCAGTTATTGTTTTTTTTTTGCTTTGCCTTGTTGTACATATATGTATATATATAAGTAAAGACCTGTTATTCCTATTTCTTATATGTTTGCCTGAAAGCCCCTCATTTTCAAAACTATAATAGTTCAGGAGGAAGTGGGTTATATTTTTCCATTCCGGGGTGGGAGGGGGACTCCTGCCTTCCTTAGTAGACACCTGTCCAAACCAGGACAGAGTGCTTATTTCTGTTACTGTTAAGACCCATTTATTATGGCCAAACTAACAGAAAGTGAATTTGAAACCAAAGTCTGTTATAGTTTTGGCCTGATTTTACTACTACTATGACGATGATGATGTTATAGCCACACAAAGCGTTACATTATCTGCAAGTACACACTGGCAAGCTAATAATTGGAAATTCTGTTGAACTCATGTTTAGAAGAAATGGACTTATGCCCTGTGCAGAAACCACAGAGAAGGCAAAAGCGGTTTTTTAAGTGCCAACCTCACCTCAGTGACAATTCTTCTTTTTCAGGAAGTGAGCACCAACATTCAGTGTCAGTCTTCCCAGTACAATCCCAAATGAGAGCAGCAGCTTAACCGTGTCACCCTCTAACACCCGAAATCCTTGGCTCAGCACTTTCTAGGAGGAGAGCCTGTGTTGCACTGCCACTGCTCCACTCCATCACCACCACATCAAACATGAGATATCAGGCTCTAACCTTGTCAGCACTGGGTGTGAAAGGCCAATGACCCTCCCAGTACTTCCAGTGTGAAGGTGGAAATTTTGTCCACATTTTGTGAGAAAAAGAATGAAAACCTTTGTCCTTTGAATTTGCTGAAAAAGACCCCAAGTTACATACACACACACACAAATTGCAACCAAACAGCCAGCAGGACACGAAAGACCTCTCTTCTGGAAAAATACAGAATTAAAGTGCCATTGTCCCCCCATCAAAACTGCCTGGGAGCTGGTGGAGTGAAGGTGAGGAGAGGGAGAAGAGAGAAAAACAGCCACTGCAAATAAGCAGAGTATTTTATTAGAGAGTTATCTCCTTCTTGCAAGAATGAGTGCTCAAATGGATAATACCTTCCTGTGAAATCCAGGTTTCCAGCTTTGTGTTAAGAAGAGGCTCTTACCTTATGGGATTATCCATCCTTGATACTGTGAGAAATGCTGCTAAATTCGCTGTGTAGGAAGAGCACACGATAAGGGTGAAGAGCCACCAGCTTCCCATTACAATGCGCATCGCCACAGAATTGACAGTGGATTCACCCCCTGCAAATAAACAGAGTAAAGGAGGGTCTCACAGCAGCTTCCATTTACAATCACCCCCTGTGTGCCCTGTTATGTCAAACTTTGTTGGAGCTCCTCTCTGCTTCCCCTCCAGTCTGCCCTTTCACTGTGGGAAAAGCACTGCTTCTGTTAAGGCTGATAATTCGCAAGCATTTTCTCCAGTCAACCTCTTGCCCTAGACAGTGTTCTAGAAAATCATCTTTCAAAATATTTCCCTTGAGAATTACTGAGGATCAATCTAAAGAACATGAAAAATGTTTCAAATAACGTTGAATGGGGAAGCACAACTAATATGCAGGAATTAAATCATTACAGTGCTCAGAATATTGTAATATTCTGTTTTCAATTACCCTTCTAGAATTGGGAAAAAAGTCCCATAGAACTGCCTAATGGTTTGTGTGCTATCTTTGCTGTATTCAAATCTGCAAAGACTGAAGCATTAGTGTCATTACTTGTTACTCTTTACAAGACTTCAAATCATGCAAAGATTTCTTTCCAGCAGTCTTCAAGCACGGTTATGCTTGAGCATTGTTGGAGACTAAACCTTACCACAGAGCTGGTTATAGTTACTTCAGCATATGCTTGTGCTGATTATGTCTTACTGCACTTAAACCCATCAGGGCTGACACCTTAACGAGATGAGGGACCAAATTTCATAGCAATAGGATGGATTTTCCTGCTGAAGCTTTAGAAGCTTCCAATCACAATGAAAAAAAATTAGAAAAAAGTTAACAACTTACCCATATGTCAGCATTCAATAAAACCTGCCTTCCAAGAATACAAGATTGGCACCAAAATTGTGCAGGCAGATTTTGTAAACAATTAGTTAAAAAAGTAACTTAGTTAACGCCAGCAATCCTACTGAATTCAGTGGGATTAGTGGTATTCTTAGAGATTCCTGAGTGTAAAGTTAGTTACATACTCAGTTCAAACAACCACGAGATGAACTCTCTCACAAGAGTTCAAAAACATATACATTTCTATTTCTATTTATAAATTAAACAATTAAAAAGGCGCTAGTTTCAGAGCTGCAGAAGGGTTGCAATTCTGCACCAAGCAGCTCTGTAGTTTATTTCTAGTGTAACAATTTTCCCAAAGAGGAAAAGCCTGCTAATGCTTTTTCTGGACTTACTGAGAGAGAGAAAAGGCATAAAAAAAGACATAAACCCCCAAACTTGTCTACCTTTCCCACTTTTGATCAGCTGGGCTAACAAAACACATTACCACCCCATATGGGCCTTCTCTTTCATCTCTAACCCATTCTGGGCAGGGCTGACCTGCCCTGACCCGCTGCCCCCGAGGCAGAGGTGTCTGGGGGCGGTCGGCGGTGTGGGTGAGAGGGTCAGTACCTTGCTGGACAAAGGCCCCGTACACGACCCAGATGGCGCTGTGGAGGGTGGAGGACACGGAGGGGCTCGGCTGGGCCGCGTTCTGCGCCCTCACTGCCTGGATGCGGTTCAGCACAAAGATCAGCACCCCAACGATGGGGATGGCCGCGGCAATGCAGGCCCATACCGCGAAGTCGAAAGGAGCGAAGAGAGAGAAGATGTTGATTTTCTCCTCGGGCTTTTTGATTAAGATCCCCACGGAATAGTCCATGTAGCGCTTGCTGAAGTCCACGACGCTCTCCCGTTCGGGTGTTATGGTGATGGCTGAGATGGCCAGGTCTGCTCTCTGCAAGGCAAACACAGCCCGTCACATCGCTCCCTGCCACCAGCAGTTTGGCCTTCTCAAGGAGAAGCTTTTCAAGAACCAAGTGACTCCATGCGTTTCTTTCCATGACTTAAAACATCTGGATGCATTTATAAAAATTGTCTAAACATAAAACCAGAATCAGTTTTCACCATGTAAACATTAGTTAATTGCATTGGTCTAAAGAAGAGTAATGAAACATAACCTGTCAAGGTACTCTTGAACAGAAAGCATGACCTTGGCTCCTTTCTGCAAGAAGGGCAGTTTATTTAACCTTTATCCCTCCCTTGTTTTCCAAAGGAGGCCTAAAACTCCAAACCGTATTAACCCAGTACACTGTAAGCAATAAAGAAATACCATTTATTTAGCTTGTGTGTTTGATAGCAGGGTGGGAAGAGCTAATGTTTGTTTTTCTCCCTGCAGAATTGCCAACTTTCCATATTCATGAAGAGATTTCATTTGACAACTGGGGAGAAGATTTTGTTTTTTTTTTTAAATGAATAAAGTGATGGAAAAAGCTCGTAACAGGAAGAATGTACAAAGGCAACTTTGTTTCTTAAACTGCTTTGACTTCAGTATTTAAAATGAGTAGGTTTTGCACGTAGATAATCCTTAAAGAGTATGCACACTCCATGAAGGGTAAGATAGGAGTTAATAAATAAGATCCCAAAAGCTTTTGAAGAGCTTCAATTAGATTTTCAATATTTTTTGTCTTAATCAAAAGAGTTCTCTTCAAAAAAACCAGAATATACATTCAGTTTCCTATCTCTAATTGTGTTGGGAATGTAAAGTAAATAGTAGACGAGAGAGGTTTGCTTTGAAATCCTTCGGAGTCTGTGGAACAAATGGTAGCAGAAATACCATTAAAATATAGCATAATAGCTACTTTATTGCTTCAAAGAAAGCAATTTCCAAAGAAATTTAACAGGAGTTCTTACCTTATTTTTAAATCAATGAAATTCAAACAGTCTATGTCAATACAAAATAAGTTAAAAATTCTTTATATTCCCCAGCACCAACCAAGAACATCCCATTATCATACACATTTGTTATTCCTTTAATTGCTTCTATTTCTTCCTAAACATCTCCTTACAGATACTGAGCTGCCTGCTTACTAGATCATGAGAAAGCTTTCACACTCTGTAGTAACTGCAAAAGAGTAACCTTTTCTACAAAAAGCAGCAACATGGAATATTAATTCCTTTGATTCTTCTTCTTGATTAATGCTTGTCCCGGGTCAGGTTGCAAGAACATGAACAAAATACACTCATTTCATTCTCTGGGAGATTCTAAAAATCTAAAAACTAAATCTAAAATTTCTAAAAACTCTAAGCACTTACTTAAATGGAGTTCAATTAACTTACTCCTGGATTTGCAATACTGTAATTAAGAAATTTGGTCTGCTCTGGTTTAAATGAATGAATAATCTTGAGATCAGTTTTAATTCTGATCCCTGTTACTGGGGCTATTTTTCCTGTTTGGGTGTCAAACTCATTATCATTACTCACTGATCATTATCAAACACATTGTCACAGAATGACAGAAATAACGTCCCATCTACAAAAAAGTTTCAAAGACACAACGACAAAAAATAAAATAATAGTAGTTAATATTTTAAGGAGAATACCTTATTTTGTCTCTGCTGTATACAGTCATTCCCTCACACACACAAACATGACCTCTATTCTTACAGCAATGTAAACACATAGATTTACACCAATATAATTTACGTTGAGAGCAGCTGGGAGCAAATAAAACAAGAGACTCCCTAGTTCCTATCCTTATACAGGATTTTAAATTGCAGTTTGTATCACATTCAAACCATCCATAGCTCAGAAGCATTCTGCACTGGTGCCTTCATCCTAATTCACTCTCTTGTATTTTTTTTTAAATGCAGCTTCTTCTCTGTGTACCTTGTTAATGAGTTCTCCAATCATGCCATTCCAGGAGCTGTTTTGGAGCTGGTGTCCGTATTTGCCATCAGGAGCTTGATATATCTCATACTTGAAGCCCAGATTCTTGGCCAGTGCATCCAGGACATCAATGGAAAATCCTTTATATCGTTTTGGCTGCCCAAGGATGTTCTCTGCCACCATCACAAAAGGCTCTTCCTGAGAACAAAACAGTATCTTAACTGACACTTGAAACAAGATTTTTAGGTTGCTTCTCTGAGCAAAAGGGTGTTTACTGAGTTAATTCTGGACAACTTGGCACAAACTTTGAGACACTCATAACCTTCTGAGGCAAAAATTGTAGGTCATGTGGGATACTGTGAAGCTTCCCAGACAGACACCACTGCCTCAGCACTTGAGCCCCACCCATGGCCTCAGTTTTTCCATAGCTCTTGAGAAGAGGCAAAGACTCCGGAAGAAATTCAACCCCAGATTAAGAAAGCCATCTTTTACATATAAGGCCTCCTCTTTTACCCAGGAGACATACTGAAACACGAGCTAAAACCACTGCAATTTTGCGAACATTTAAAATTTTGAAAATTCAAAGAATAACCTTCATGGGTACCGGTTTCTGGAGGATTTTAATATCAAAAGTCTGTTTGGGACCAAGGAAATGCAGCATTTTGCAGTACGTTTGCTGCTGGGGACGGCTGTCCTGCCCTCCTGCAGGGGAGTCCCAGGTATGTTGGCCACTGCAGTCGGCTGCCTTTGTAGCCTGGCACTGTCACAGAAGGGATCTGCTCACCTCTCACACCAGCTACAGCACAGACTGAGGAAAGAAAACTGGGGGCTGGAGAGAGTGCCTTAATGATTTTATGTGGTACTGCCTTATTCATACCATGATTCAGAAAAAAGAGAATTATAAACAAAAAAAAGGACATTATATTCTGCAATCTGCAGACTACCATATCTTAGCCAGGAATGCATTCAAGCCCTAATTTGCCCCTAATGTAGCACTTGGCTGACAGGAGCTCTTTACCACTCCAGAGTCTAACAGATAGTAGTCCCAAAAGTGCAATGATTTTTTGGGAAAGATTACACCTTTCTAAAAGATATAGTTAATCTCAATGGGAATTTATGAGCTTGATACAGGAAACACTTGATTAAATTTTACAGCCTGCAGTGTACAAGAGCCAAGATTAGATTATCATAATTGGCCCATCTGATCTTAAAATCCATGAAATGCTGAAAACTGCCTATCCAAGCTGGAGCATGGTATCTGGAATGCACCCCTGTGCACTCAGGCCCTGTGTTGGTTCTATGCCTGGTAGGAATTACAATGCAGAAAAACAGCATAAGCAAACAAACAAATGTTCTGTATCACTGACAGTGCCCAGCTTCACATAAAATAATAAAAGGCCATCATCTATCTTCCTTACTTATGTAACTGATCATCCAAAAATACAGAACTAAAAATGATAGGGGAAAACACTGCGGGAAGTGCCCAAAATATTCAGTCAGATCCTTTTTATTTTGAGCATTTTGTTTCCTGAACTCAGAAAGGATCATACCAAGACAGTCACCACTTTGAGTGTCACTCCTTGTAAGTCGTTGCCCAGACGTCGCTCTTGGAGGCTGCCGTTCAGTCCCTTCTCAGAGTCCCACGTCGCCAACTGGAACAGAAAGTACAGAGAGTCTGAAGCACTGCCAGGCAGGAATCTTTCAGCATTTACAAAATGTTCAATAGCAGCTTGACCGAGTCCAGAACTGATACAGAGAGGCTGAGAGGTGTGCGGCGTTTTTCAACGTAGAATCAGAATTAGTGCGATTCAGAGGACAGATACAAACAAGTACCTTGCCTGAATGTATTTTCATTGATGAGTGCAATATAAATGCTCTTTTATCTGTAGTATTTGCCATATCATTTCACTCAGTTCACTCTGGAATTACACGTCTCTTCAGTAAGTTTATATTACCTGAGAGTCCTCAGGATTACCTGTGGTTGCACTAGCCCAGATTTCCCTCTCTGCTCAGATCCCTGTCTATTTTCAAATAATTCCCTATGTTTATCAAAGACCAACCTTGTTCCCACAGTGTTTTAGCTCACTTACACTCATAAATTCTTGACACAGGTTCTACAGTATCAAACTGTCTCAACACTTATTTTCTTCAGCTCCTATCTTAAGTCCTGTTTTCTTTGTTGCCCTACTTCTACCTCATCTCTAAAAGAGCAACAGCCTCTTGAGCTCCCAGGCTCCTGCTGAACAAGTATCTCATATCTCTCACTACTTCATGCATTTACCAGATGCACCCAGGTGCATGTTTTCAGGATATCCCCCTGGAACACTACATAGAAATATTTTATTTTTCAATTAAATGTATCATTTTAAAAATCACATTTACTGCATTTTCTGAAGAGAAACACAGTCCAATTCAATAGAACAGGTTCAATAGAAAAGTCAGTCTTAAGTGACCTTTGGATTATTCAAACTAAATATGCTCCTGAGCAGCAGCAGCAGACACTCTTTCTGCCTTCAAACAGAATCCACAGTGTCATTTTGTTCAGAAGAGACACAAATAGTATCAAGTAGAAACAGTTTCCTTTTTTTTTTTCAGCTTTACTCTTAAACACCAATACTATGCTCACATATTTGGAAGCAGTGTTGTTAGCTGAAGGCATGCCCTATAGAAATTAAACACAGTCCAAGATCTGTGAAATATGGATTCCTCCTGCCAGAAGCTAATTGTCATGTAACAAGTCAGAATCTTCTTGGAAAGAACTTATTTCACCGAAAATGCCCATGGGTAGATGTCGTACATGATTTATTTCTATGACTTCAGTTTTATCCTAAAGCCTCACAAATCAAATCAACAAATAAAATGTGATGGAAGAGATCTGTATAGTTTTATTTTTGTTTTGTTGCACTAAACTGATAAACCGGGAACTAGAACAGAACAAGACACTCAGTGAATATTTGGCAACTATCATAAATAATGAAAATTATTCCACAGTCACTAAATCTTGAAAGCTAAGGCGCAGGAGAGGAAAGACTTAAGGTACATCTCCCTTTATCCAGATGACCTGGAGGATGGAAGAGGAGAATGAATGAACAATATTCAGCTTTCTAATGACACTCGTGGCAGCTAAAATGTCTCAGATTGAACACTCTCCTCCTGTGACGGCAGTTTGGAGTGACAGAGGAGCGCCTGCACATCCTGCATCTGCAGCAACACAGGCAGAGAAATACCTGTAGCCATGGTATCTTTTGAATATGGATTTAGATGCTTGCTCTGAAACATTTCCAGATGTTCCTTAGCCCTTGCTACTGCCAAACCAAATGGACAGATCTTTCCTTTGACATAAATCACCGTGGTTCGACAGACTTCAAAGATCAGTGTAGGTGTGTGTGGTATCTGTTGTGTGTCAAATCTGGAAAGAAAGCTTACTGTTCAAGCCTTCTTCCATTGTCCTAGGCATATGATCAAGATTTTTGCCAAAATGGCTTGCAAAATCCACAGGTGACGATTAAATAGTCATTAAAAAACGGGAAATGTAACACATTCATGTCATTACTTAACCACTGGTGGACTGACACATCAATTCCTTCTCCCACACGTGCACCTTTCAAAAATCTGATTTTATATAGGCCTTAGATTTCTTGAGTACGCTATGTTTCACATTCTGCACTACCTCGAAGGGTTCCGAAAAATACTGGAGACAAGACAATGCAAACCCATACATTTATTCTTTTTTTTCAAAAGGAGCAGGCAAAGATTCTTCTTTCATGCAGCAGGGCTAAGTGCAAGCAGAGGGAGCATATTCTGCTTCAGAACAGTACTCCAGAGTGTTCTCTATGGAGGGACAAACGTTCCAGTCTCTTTAAAGCAAACTAAACAGATAAAAATCATAAATGGAACATAAGGGAAACCATTTCCAGAAGGGATTTTCCCTGTGCATCCTTGTGCTTTGGAACACCTCATTTGTTAAGAACTGTGCCAATTTTATCTTCCACATCTTGCAGACAGCATTTTTTTAATAGGACTGATGTATTTACAGATACGTATATCAATTTGTGACAGCTGACCTGTCAAGATCAGTGCCTGAGAAACTAATTTCCAGCACGGTTACACACCACGAGTAATGGCGTTAAGGCCATTAGAGTTTCATTCTTTGTAGAAATATGTACAAATTTCCTACCAGAAGTCTGGAGCCAAAGGTTATAGCACAGCCACCAGCTGACAGGAGACAAAGGGCTTTTAGATCTGCTTATGAGAAACAACTGCTTGCAGAATCAGCACTTGCAGGATGTGGTTAAAAAAAAAAAATCAGTGGTCTCTGGAACATGTATTTAATGGCAGTCTGGGTGGGATTTTTTTTTGATTCTCAAGTTACCCGGTTAAGTGTGTTCAAGTTTTGAAATCAGCTACTTTCATAATCTTTCATAAAGATTTTCAACTTAAAGCTTTGTAGCTTTTCTTTCTGAAACAGCCCTGTTGTTGGAAATCCTCTAATTCTAGCCATACAGCAGAAGATAAATCATCCAGCAAAGACTACCCAGAGGAACCAAATGCAGAATTCAGACAAAAAGGTGATTTGTTGGAAAATTCTAACTCAAAACACGTTTCCAATTTTTGTCAATATTTACTGCATTTTCAACTAGAACTGCAAGGAAAGGTTTGGAGAGAGAAAATCACAATTTTAACACTGTTTTCACCCTCTACAAGCAAGGCAGGATGAAATAAAGTCACGTACTCAAAACACAAGCAAAACAAATGTCTGTCACAGGCTCCCCCAAATGGAGATGCAAATTATCCCAAACTGCTAGCAAATTCAGTTGAAAACAGACATTACCAAATAAAGTGTTTAATGTTTCTATCACAGTACTGAATGTGATTATCTACACTATTTTAGTTTATGATGCAGTAGTTACTGTCCAAATAATCCATGTCACTGATATCTAACACCATTTTAAGTATGACACCATCCTAAACACGATCAGCTTTTCAAGAAAAACATTATTCACATAAGAAATTTTAAAAGATAATTTTCAGCAGACGTATGTTAATGTTTGAAATGGTTACAATCTATGCAGAGTACACATCTTGTATTTTACCAAAACCCAAAAACTTTGATCAGGTAACTTTGGTGGAGCTAAGGTTACACCATCCAAAGAAAATAAACTTGGGAACCCCTGACTTGAAATCTGAAAAACTCCTAAGAGAGAGGAAAGTGAAAAGGATTCAAGTCAGGCAGCTCTCACGCCATGACACAGAGCCACCTGTATCAACCAGAGCACATTTTCTGTAAATACTAAAGCTGTTCTGTCCATGGAGTTAAATAAATTAATCTATGCCACTCACAGTCTAAAAATGCTTTTAAAGCTGGACTCAAACAGGTTTCATTTCAATGACAATTTGTTTCTTAACCTTGAAATCAACAAGTATGATGTCCTTGTACCATGTACGTGTATTTTACATGCTGGTGCCTCATTCCCTTTGCAAGCCTTGCAATACAGCTAAAGCAGATTTTAAGTGAACATAGTAATAAAAAATAGCCAAACAAACAAAAAATAAACAAGAAAATTAATGTTTACAGAAGACAAATATGAAATAAGGGAGTGGGCCATTAAATAAATGGAGTAAATGGGACACTCCTCTGTGGCAGTTCTAAGGAATAAAAGCAGTTTTATTTAAATGCTAAAACAAATTTAAGTCCACAATTGCTTTTCAAATGCAGTATAACAGTAATCTACAGAATTTGCTGCCATTCATAACAAGGTAGTAGTAGGATTCCCAATTTGAATTAGTAGTAGCAGTATTACTAGTAGTAGTTAAAAACTCTTTTGTATTTGTGTAATCCACAGTAATATAAAACAGGATTCAGAAAACGAACAGGTATTAAATCTCTAACTCGCAAGCAAATCCAAGCACTGATACAATTTATTTCCATCAGAGCTACATAATTATTAGAAATATTCTAACATTTCTACTCTAAAATATAAGCTTATAATCAATATAGGGATAAGATACTGGACAAGATCACCAGATGAACTCATTTAAGATACATTTGGTGGTCCACCATAACTCAACCCTGTTTGCAGTGAAATACCAGCAAGTTGTCTACATCTGCATATTCTATTCTGATACTTTGCATTTGTTTGTATTACAAA
>VYZQ01016917.1:186640-217128 GCA_013400655.1 Mystacornis crossleyi | reverse complement strand
ACATAGGGACTTTGGTCTGTGTTAGTCTGGCAACATTACAGAGGCTGCATGTGCACACAGAAAATCAAAGAGAACCAAGGCTTATTTGTATATGGACTGCAGAGCAATATGTCAGAACCTTTTGGTTAAGGAGTGGCACAGGACTGAGAGACCAGCAATCACATCAAACAGTGACAGCCACCAGCACATCACCCCCATCCTCCTAACAGCCCACCATACCAACACAGATTTCTTCACAGGCACGTAAAGGTCACTTAGTGGACGCTGGACAAAGTGCTGACACTACAGCTCACGCAAGATTTCACATTCAGTATTCTTCAATAAAATAAACTGACACTCTTCCCATCTCTGGCAGATCTGGTTTAGGATCAGATAATAAGTTCAGTGATGGTGTAAATTGCCACAGCAGACTCGCTATTAACGTGTTCCAGGCTATCACATTGTTAAGCCAAATGGATGTAAGACTAACACCAGACTCCTATTTTGACCAGACTCCCTATGTAACAAAGCAGCTGCATATGAAAGTGGCTGAGTTTAAATTGCCTTTCAGTACTAAATGTCACAGTCACTATAGAGAGCTACAATTTAAAAAAACTTACTGGACTGAAAATATTTTCTCAATACTCCTAACTAGTTTTCATAGTTTTTTAACCTAGTTACTTGTTCTTTTGGGATGCTTCTACCTCCTTATGCCAAATCTCCNTCTGGTTTAGGATCAGATAATAAGTTCAGTGATGGTGTAAATTGCCACAGCAGACTCGCTATTAACGTGTTCCAGGCTATCACATTGTTAAGCCAAATGGATGTAAGACTAACACCAGACTCCTATTTTGACCAGACTCCCTATGTAACAAAGCAGCTGCATATGAAAGAAATAAGGTGAAAAGAAAAAGAATGCAGCATATTATACTGGTTTTCTTGCTCTCCACAGATTTTCTATTTTTAATTTTTTCCACTGAAGTGCAAAGCTAAATTGAAGCCTGCTGTGAATACATTCGGGAACTTCAACAGATCTGCACCCATTTTGTTTGTGCTGACCTGTGGTCCTGAACCTTTGTGTTGCTTTATAATGAACACCTTATATGTTGCAGCACAAACCAAAAGCATCTACCTCTCACTGCCACCATTCCTGCCTCGTAATTCCTGATATCCATGCTCTAGATCTTGTTAGCTTTCTCCCAGGATACTTGCCCTAACATAACATGAGCATGAAACTTCTCAGGCTTACTGCACACCATGCCATTCCAGCTGTGGAACTGCTTCCCATGCATTGGCACTCATTTAATTTGTTTATGTATGACTTACACAACTTCTGTCATTCCCAAGAAAAGATTCTGCCTAAGCATCTTAACAGCACTCTAAATTTGGACCGGTTCTGTTAAGGCTGTAACCCAGGTGTCCCCCTCAGTTTAGGGAACCCCTTAGGCTCCAGCCAGCCACCAGGGTGGAACTGGAAACAGGAGTACTGCTTCATTTTATAGATCAAGGGGCAATGATATTTCCGTAACTAGTCCAAATCAAACACGAAGATGGATAGAAAAGTGAGGAGAGGAGACTGAAATGGTGAAGTAGGAGCCTTAGGTTTTCATGAGAGGATTATTATGAAATATCATCAGCGTATGATATATTGACATATGTGCAGTTCCTGCAGCTGAAATATCAGAATGAGGAACAGTTGTTCTTCCGCTACTGTAACAATTTGATTACTCCTGGTTTCACCACTAGAGTGATACTGGAATTGATTTAAGTACATTAATGCCACTGGAAGTCAGAAGGGTTTCTAGCAGAATCTATAAAAAGGGAAGAGTTCATATGTTCCATTATGCTGATGATGTTGAAAAGCAAAGTGTGCTAGCCAGAACCCACCCCACACAACCCCAAACCTTTAATTAAGAAAGCCTGATATTAAGTTGTACTCAATTACAACATCTGTAATTTGCCACTGTGCTCCCAGAGCTAGTCCATATGCTTGTGAGGCACCTTTTCAAACCCTCTTTTGGGCACACTATGACTATCATACAATGCACTTGTATTATAATTAAATTTAGTATAATTACTTTACAGAGTGATCAGTGACAGTCTATTGTTCAGGAAGAATTAATCCTTTGAGCCTTCCAACATCATTTTAGTTCCTGGTTCTAAATGAGATTTCAAAGAATGTAATTTATAATAACCAAAATCCCCAATGCATACTTTAATATAGCCTTCCTTTGTTCAGGCAGCTCACTAGTAAAATGCTTCTGAGTTAGAGCACTCCTGGTGCAATGATTTACCTACGCTGCACAGGGCCACTAGAAGGGGGAAGAAAGCCAGCAGCAATGCTTAAATGATCACTTTGATGCCTTCTCTTTCTGCCTCCTTCCCAAAACATGGTGCTCTAGAACCCTTTCAGAACCAATTCCACTATTAAAATAGAATCCTTCCCCTAGGAGAATGCTTGCCTTTCCAGAAGCAGCCCAAGATACTCTGTCATCTGAAACATTACACTAATTCATGGATGTATTTAAAGGAGGTATGATGGTTGGACTTGAGAGAAAGCTAGAACTGCTACCATACGAGAAACCAGGAAGTCTGATTTCCTCATGAAACGAGCTGCTTTTCCACAGAGAAAAATCTAAGTTGGGCAGTGTCAAAACATTTTGTTTAGGTATTTCTAATTCAAGTGAAATGTTTTGACAAAGTGGAATCCTTGGAAAAATCTTTTGCAGATCTCATCCATTCCAGTATTCAAACCTATTTCCCTGTTCTGTATTCACTGCAGTCCTAGTTCTCAATTTCTTTCTCTGGACCAGTTGTTAAGCATATTGCATATCCCACTGAATAAATTCCTCCAGTTGCACTCCAGTCCCTCAGGACCACCACGCACAGGAAATATATGAGAACCTGACCCATGATACAAGGCAGAAGATATTAAAACAGGTCAATATTGTGGTGTTTTTTAAATTATCTTGTCAAAATTAAACCCTTCAGGCAAGTTAAAAAATTCTAAATTCCAATTTAATATCTTTTTACCAAAATAAAAACTTTTCTTGTGCAGCTTTATCCACCAGAATATAATTTCAGTGAAAAACTGCCAACTGTAGCTATCACTACAGCTGATTTTATTGATGTGATTTTTTCTAAACACCGTGTTAAAAAGCTCTCTTTCAGTCTACTTGACTAATTAAGTTTTCTCAGCTATCAAGGCTCAGTCCTTTTTACTGTCATCAAGGTTTGTTTGTGCAATCAAGGATGTTGGCCACAGATCTTCTGGAGGTGACATTCCAGGAAAATGTCATTGTTAGGATGATCAGCACTCGATAACGTGATACTGAAACTGAATCAAAAGACATGGCAGAACATATTTTGGGCAAAGTCTGACAAAATCTGCCTATTTCACACTTTTAACAGTGAACCTAATGGTATAAAAATTTGCTCAGAAAGCATATAATTTTTTTCTTTATTGGCTGAAATAATTTAGCAAAATAAATGAGAAACACTGGCAGTCATTCCATTCATGCCTCGTGTATGAGGTTAGCTGGTTTATGAGTTAGTTTGTGAACATCAACTGCAGTGTCACCAGCAAGTGTGAGTAAAAGCTTTAGAGACTCCAGATGCCAGAGTGATATGGTTATAAGGCCATCATATTTCTAATTTTAAACAGACAAATCAAAAAGTTCTTATAACTCTCTTCCTGTCTTTCTTTCTGCATGGAACTATGAAGGGAAATACTTGTTGGAAAACGTTAGAGGTATCAAATGCATTTTCTGGGAGAAATAGAAGATTTTAGGTACTGACACTCGAACCATGACTGTTCAGAGTTCCGTTTACCCTCTTCTCTATGGTGAAGGATACGATAAAGAAGAGAGGGATATAAGCAAAGTTATAGGAGGAAACAGAAGTGCCCAAAGTAGCTTAGTGGCAACATCTCTGGGTCCTGACTTCTTGCTGAAGCTAAACAGTAAATTATTGGGTTTATCAAATTTCCCCTCCATAAAGATCTGGACACTGCCATCCACACACCAGAAAAAGCTCTAATACACAAGAATAAACGCAGAGAATGAAAAAATGTGGCACCTTCAGCTGGAACAAAAGCTATCAACTCTGCAGGTTAAATCTCAGTTGCACATTATGTGCCTTCCTCCTGCAGGTTCCCTGTCTACTCTTAAGGATAATTTTAAAGTTTCATATTAAAATATTCTTTCTGAATATTCTTCATAATCAAATCGTTTGCTGTGTAAAATTTCAACTATATTTTCACCTATGAAGTAACACTAGAGGCATTTTTCTATGACAGTGCTTTTCACTAGTCTTGGTTCACTTCCCAGAAGTGGGGATCGAGCATTCTTCAGCAAGAGAATTGAGCCATAGGACAAGTTTCCCAGGTGAGGAGTAAAATAAAATAAATGCATATTTAAACAAACAAACAAACAAACCCCCCAACAACCACCCACCACTTTCTTTGAAAGGTATGCCGACAAACTTAATACTAATTTGCTACAGAAACAACGATGGAAAATGACACAGCTTTTAAAAGAAAAACTGCTAGAAAAGAAAAGGAGACAGGAGGTTTGTGGGGACCTGATACACCTGATGATTTTACATAGTGGATGGACATAAAAAAGAGAACATCAGTGTTTGTATGACACAGTTTAAATTGCACAGAGCAGTGGCTCAGAGAGTTGAGAAGAAGAGGAGGGAATGCCCAGGAAAAAATCAGCAGGAAGGCCAGGAGGTGGAAGGAAGGTGGACAGAGCACGAGAGGCACTAAGGGCTGAGTGCCCGGACTAGCACAGCACAGAAGAGATGGCAGGCAAGCAGGGACACATGGCTTATTTTCCTTGGTGGCAGTCAGCAGAAGCATCGCTCACTGCCGGTGCACCTGACAGGCTGACCAGCTCCGCAGCCAAATAGCATCCTTCAGAAAAAGAGGAATATTTGTTTGTTCCTCCCACAACACCCTCTAGATGTCATGGCAGAATATTATTAGATGTGTCTCTGATGAGACAGCTAGTAAAGACATCTTCAAGGTTCTTCCTTCCACCATTATGCAGATACCATTAGGTCACAAACTTCAAATTACTTGGTAAAGATGCTGTATTTTAACATAAAAATTTCTCTACAGCGGAGTAAGCAGAACTCCAAAATATAAAATATCAAGCATTAACATCTGCAACTATGCCTATGATTTGTATTAGACAATATAATTTTACTATTGCAGAATAAATATTCAGAGGAAAACCACAGACATGCCATAATGATACTACTTCTGTTCATTTTCTCCCTTTTTTCTTAGAAATTGAAGATGTAGACAGTTTTGAAAATGTCTAACTCATGAGCTATAACAGTAGCATTGACATTATAATTTAATCCATGGTACAATAAACGAGTTCAGTAAATTCTCCCATGTTCATAAACAAACAGTATTATCTTTTGATACCAAGAAATGCTAATACATGCTAAAGAGAGCCTACAAGAGAATGACATTGTAGATTGACACGGTCATCGCGTTCAGTCCAGATTTTCTCTGTGGACTGGAATTTAGGCATTACAGCCATCTGCCTTTGGAAGAAAGCATGAGGGGCTCACTGGAGTCAGCAAGAACTGGGGAGGTTAACAATGGGCAAAGTTTCAGTCCCAATTCAGCAAAGAAATTAAACACGCCAGCAGTCACTCTGAATTTTTAGGTTAGACTCGGGTTAAAGGCCTTGCTGAATCAGGACCCCTTCCTTGAAGTATTAAACATCATAACAAATAAGTATCATTATTAGCCTTTTTCATAAGCTGCCTAGATAATTCCTCTGGTGTTCAGAGAAATCTGACAAGAACAAAACCCACAAAATAAACCTTGGTTTGGGAAATCAGACTCTTTATGAGAAATATAAAATCAACTGGATAAAAAAACCCCAGCCCTCACTTTGAATTTGGTATGCTACTGCTTTCTATGCTTACTGACTGTGAGCATGACTGAGGTAAAATGTGAACAAAAAGGCCTAAAATAAAGCCAGATCAGAATTCTAGTCTTGCAACCCCCCCCAGTCTTGAGTTTACCACAAGAGGTGTAAGACAGGCAAATCCCACTGCTCCAAGTTTTTCACAGGGAACATAATGTGTTCATTAAAACAATGAAATATTTTAGTAGAAGGTGGATATTCTCCTACTTAACCCCCATTTATTAACATAATGCCAAAAGGAACATAAAATTTCATGAACACGAGCAGTTAATACAGCAGTCCTGTTTACAATAATTGCATTGTATTTACTGCATCCACGTAACTGCACTTGCTAAGTTTTTAGCAGGAACATAAGTGGGTTTTGTAGTCCTCGTATGAATTCCATGCTGTGGTGGAAATAAAACTAGCAATGCCTAAGCTAATTTAAAGCTAGGTTAGATACGGTTAGGTGAACTGTTATTACACAGCCTGCAGAGCGAATAGAAGCTATAATTCTACTGGGAAAATATTCCAGGCAAGATCCTTAATTGGCAAAATCTGATCAATATCCCTTGACTTGGCTGCTCTTCCTCAATTGCACAAAAACTGAGGTTCCAGCTCACTCTTTAGCAGTGATATCTTTGCTAAGTACTCCTACTGATTTTCTGTATGTGTTAGCAGGAACAGTTCAGGAACTGGCTCTTAAATTATTGCTACAATATTCTGGACATCCATGTCCTAGATTACGTTACCAAACTACCACAGTGAAATCTCTGTGAAACTGGTATCTTAGAGATTAATTATCTTATTTACAGCTTTCTTCTTTTGAAAGCTTTTTATTGGCCTCATTTGGTCATTCTTAAATTACCAGTAATACAAGTGACCAACAAACCAATCTCTCTACACCTCCTACAGTACAGTAGAAACCTTAAATTGTTTTAATGTAATCAAACTTGTTAACATGACATTCCATTTATAGGAAAAGGACAGCTTGGAACTATAGCCCAAAATAAAACTGCATTTAACTTTACAGATCTAGAGACTTTTCCAATGGTTTTTATATGAAAGGAAAAAGAATTTTTACAAATTTAGTCTTAAATGTAATGTTTACCCAGCTCAGTATATTGCTCAAGACGTACTATAGGCTCACAAGATGATGAGAATATTAGCAGTCTTCTTTCTTTTCTATTCTACACTGATCTCCCCAATTCTCTCAATTCATTAAAAGATGTTGAATACAGAAAAAGTATCCAAGCATCTGACAGCGTTACCCACTACACCAGCAGAAATATGACAAGGTTAATCATCTGGTTTCAAAGAGTCTGACTTCCCCTTGCAGGAGATTGCTGCTATCAGTTTTCTTGTGGAAGAACAGTCAATAATGTCTTCTAATCTCTAATAACAGACTTGGGACAAACATTCTATTACAACCTAAATAAATAAGACAAATTTTAATTTCAGACCTGTCTATCAAAGGGCTATTCCAGTAATTATTACCGCTATGGTTGGCATCTTCTTTTTTTCTTTTCCAGGTTAATGTTTTTTAGATACTACTTCAATTAACTGTCATTATGGTTAAAAAAATGAAATGAAATTATATATTGAGATGAAAACACAATTATTTGCCACTTATCCTCTGTTTTCTAACTTTAATTTTTTCCAATTCCCTTCTCCCCTTTTCAGTCACTTCTGTATCTTCCCCCACACTGCTCTCTAATTATTCCCCAAGTCAATTTATGGGGACCCTCTTGTCACCAGCAAGGAGGGGCTGGTGGGGAACGTGAAGCTCCAGGACAGAGGAAGTCACTTCTGTATCTTCCCCCACACTGCTCTCTAATTATTCCCCAAGTCTGCTCTCTAATTATTCCCCAAGTCTGCTCTCTAATTATTCCCCAAGTCTGCTCTCTAATTATTCCCCAAGTCTGCTCTCTAATTATTCCCCAAGTCTGCTCTCTAATTATTCCCCAAGTCTGCTCTCTAATTATTCCCCAAGTCTGCTCTCTAATTATTCCCCAAGTCTGCTCTCTAATTATTCCCCAAGTCTGCTCTCTAATTATTCCCCAAGTCTGCTCTCTAATTATTCCCCAAGTCTGCTCTCTAATTATTCCCCAAGTCTGCTCTCTAATTATTCCCCAAGTCTGCTCTCTAATTATTCCCCAAGTCTGCTCTCTAATTATTCCCCAAGTCTGCTCTCTAATTATTCCCCAAGTCTGCTCTCTAATTATTCCCCAAGTCTGCTCTCTAATTATTCCCCAAGTCTGCTCTCTAATTATTCCCCAAGTCTGCTCTCTAATTATTCCCCAAGTCTGCTCTCTAATTATTCCCCAAGTCTGCTCTCTAATTATTCCCCAAGTCTGCTCTCTAATTATTCCCCAAGTCTGCTCTCTAATTATTCCCCAAGTCTGCTCTCTAATTATTCCCCAAGTCTGCTCTCTAATTATTCCCCAAGTCTGCTCTCTAATTATTCCCCAAGTCTGCTCTCTAATTATTCCCCAAGTCTGCTCTCTAATTATTCCCCAAGTCTGCTCTCTAATTATTCCCCAAGTCTGCTCTCTAATTATTCCCCAAGTCTGCTCTCTAATTATTCCCCAAGTCTGCTCTCTAATTATTCCCCAAGTCTGCTCTCTAATTATTCCCCAAGTCTGCTCTCTAATTATTCCCCAAGTCTGCTCTCTAATTATTCCCCAAGTCTGCTCTCTAATTATTCCCCAAGTCTGCTCTCTAATTATTCCCCAAGTCTGCTCTCTAATTATTCCCCAAGTCTGCTCTCTAATTATTCCCCAAGTCTGCTCTCTAATTATTCCCCAAGTCTGCTCTCTAATTATTCCCCAAGTCTGCTCTCTAATTATTCCCCAAGTCTGCTCTCTAATTATTCCCCAAGTCTGCTCTCTAATTATTCCCCAAGTCTGCTCTCTAATTATTCCCCAAGTCTGCTCTCTAATTATTCCCCAAGTCTGCTCTCTAATTATTCCCCAAGTCTGCTCTCTAATTATTCCCCAAGTCTGCTCTCTAATTATTCCCCAAGTCTGCTCTCTAATTATTCCCCAAGTCTGCTCTCTAATTATTCCCCAAGTCTGCTCTCTAATTATTCCCCAAGTCTGCTCTCTAATTATTCCCCAAGTCTGCTCTCTAATTATTCCCCAAGTCTGCTCTCTAATTATTCCCCAAGTCTGCTCTCTAATTATTCCCCAAGTCTGCTCTCTAATTATTCCCCAAGTCTGCTCTCTAATTATTCCCCAAGTCTGCTCTCTAATTATTCCCCAAGTCTGCTCTCTAATTATTCCCCAAGTCTGCTCTCTAATTATTCCCCAAGTCTGCTCTCTAATTATTCCCCAAGTCTGCTCTCTAATTATTCCCCAAGTCTGCTCTCTAATTATTCCCCAAGTCTGCTCTCTAATTATTCCCCAAGTCAATTTATGGGCTGGACTCCAGGGGAGCAGCCTTCGGCCTCATCAGGGATCTGCTGGGTAGAGAGCCATGGGCTAAGACCCTGGACAGACCCAGGAAAGCTGGTCAGTATGGAGCTGGTCACCTCTGACCATGAAATGGTGGAGTTCAACACCCTCAGGGCAGTAAGGGTGCACAGCAAGCCCACTGGACTCCAGGGGAGCAGACTTTGGCCTCATCAGGGATCTGCTTGGTAGAGAGCCATGGGCTAAGACCCTGGACAGACCCAGGAAAGCTGGTCAGTATGGAGCTGGTCACCTCCTCCAAGCTCAGGAAGTCACTTCTGTATCTTCCCCCACACTGCTCTCTAATTATTCCCCGGAAAGCTGGTCAGTATGGAGCTGGTCACCTCCTCCAAGCTCAGGAAGTCACTTCTGTATCTTCCCCCACACTGCTCTCTAATTATTCCCCGGAAAGCTGGTCAGTATGGAGCTGGTCACCTCCTCCAAGCTCAGGAAGTCACTTCTGTATCTTCCCCCACACTGCTCTCTAATTATTCCCCGGAAAGCTGGTCAGTATGGAGCTGGTCACCTCCTCCAAGCTCAGGAAGTCACTTCTGTATCTTCCCCCACACTGCTCTCTAATTATTCCCCGGAAAGCTGGTCAGTATGGAGCTGGTCACCTCCTCCAAGCTCAGGAAGTCACTTCTGTATCTTCCCCCACACTGCTCTCTAATTATTCCCCGGAAAGCTGGTCAGTATGGAGCTGGTCACCTCCTCCAAGCTCAGGAAGTCACTTCTGTATCTTCCCCCACACTGCTCTCTAATTATTCCCCGGAAAGCTGGTCAGTATGGAGCTGGTCACCTCCTCCAAGCTCAGGAAGTCACTTCTGTATCTTCCCCCACACTGCTCTCTAATTATTCCCCGGAAAGCTGGTCAGTATGGAGCTGGTCACCTCCTCCAAGCTCAGGAAGTCACTTCTGTATCTTCCCCCACACTGCTCTCTAATTATTCCCCGGAAAGCTGGTCAGTATGGAGCTGGTCACCTCCTCCAAGCTCAGGAAGTCACTTCTGTATCTTCCCCCACACTGCTCTCTAATTATTCCCCGGAAAGCTGGTCAGTATGGAGCTGGTCACCTCCTCCAAGCTCAGGAAGTCACTTCTGTATCTTCCCCCACACTGCTCTCTAATTATTCCCCGGAAAGCTGGTCAGTATGGAGCTGGTCACCTCCTCCAAGCTCAGGAAGTCACTTCTGTATCTTCCCCCACACTGCTCTCTAATTATTCCCCGGAAAGCTGGTCAGTATGGAGCTGGTCACCTCCTCCAAGCTCAGGAAGTCACTTCTGTATCTTCCCCCACACTGCTCTCTAATTATTCCCCGGAAAGCTGGTCAGTATGGAGCTGGTCACCTCCTCCAAGCTCAGGAAGTCACTTCTGTATCTTCCCCCACACTGCTCTCTAATTATTCCCCGGAAAGCTGGTCAGTATGGAGCTGGTCACCTCCTCCAAGCTCAGGAAGTCACTTCTGTATCTTCCCCCACACTGCTCTCTAATTATTCCCCGGAAAGCTGGTCAGTATGGAGCTGGTCACCTCCTCCAAGCTCAGGAAGTCACTTCTGTATCTTCCCCCACACTGCTCTCTAATTATTCCCCGGAAAGCTGGTCAGTATGGAGCTGGTCACCTCCTCCAAGCTCAGGAAGTCACTTCTGTATCTTCCCCCACACTGCTCTCTAATTATTCCCCGGAAAGCTGGTCAGTATGGAGCTGGTCACCTCCTCCAAGCTCAGGAAGTCACTTCTGTATCTTCCCCCACACTGCTCTCTAATTATTCCCCGGAAAGCTGGTCAGTATGGAGCTGGTCACCTCCTCCAAGCTCAGGAAGTCACTTCTGTATCTTCCCCCACACTGCTCTCTAATTATTCCCCGGAAAGCTGGTCAGTATGGAGCTGGTCACCTCCTCCAAGCTCAGGAAGTCACTTCTGTATCTTCCCCCACACTGCTCTCTAATTATTCCCCGGAAAGCTGGTCAGTATGGAGCTGGTCACCTCCTCCAAGCTCAGGAGTGATGCATCCGAGAAGAGGAAGCCAGAAAAAACACCAGCAGGCCTGCATGGATGGACAAGGAGCTCCTGGACAAAGTCAGACACTAAAAGGAAGCGCACAGAGGGGCAGAAGCAAGGACAGGAAGCCTGGGAGGGATACAGAGAAACTGTCTGAGAGGCCAGGATCAGGTTAGGAAAGCTGAAGCCCTGACAGAATTAAATCTCATCAGGGACATCAACTTCTGTTGCACTGCTGTAGTCAAATACGTTGTTTCTGACTTTCTGAACAGCCACATATAAATTGTACAGCACCACCTGACCTCTGTATGTATTACAAAGCAAGATATTCAGGGGGGAGAGAACACACAGAAAAATAACCGTAGCTCAAAATACATAAAACAATCAGATTTTTCAAAGAGCATATAAAACACCACCAAAGTTATGCACCAGCTTTTCACTTCCTGTATTTTGATATTAAATATACATTCTACAACGTGAAATTAGGACACATAGATAAAGTCTGAGGGAAGAAGTCAGCAAGCTCATACTTTGTTTCCACTATTTATGTACAGATATTAGGCATTGTCACTATTGTGTTTCAGACTGTTCTGTCAGAATAAAATGGAAAAAAAGTGAATGGAATAGATCCCAAAATTCTGAATTAAAAACAGAAATGTAAACAACATTTCTACTAAAACCAAGCTCCAATTGTTTCCAGTCTCACACTAGGACAAAGAACACCTATTTTTGAAACAAAGTTTTCTATTTAGTAAGGTGAAAAATATCAGACAAGTAAATATATTTGGATATTTCCCTGTAGTGCTAGGTTTGAATCTGATTCTGAGCTGAAAAATAGGAATCCCAAACAAGGCAAACCAGAGGCAGCTGAAACCCAAAACATGGCGGTTTTCCCCCCATGATGGAGACCAGCTGTGAATGACAGTTCCATTACCACATTTTGGAAATATTACACTCAATTTTAAGACCAGAAGAGGTCTCACTATGATGACTCCAGTTTGGATTCCTGTACTACAAGAACTGAAGATAAACACTTAGGCATGCAGTCTCTATTAAAATAATAGCATGTCTGTGAGACAGCTAACTTTGACCTGATAAATGAACTCATGGAAATCTCATGTCTGTAAATAAGTTATTCTACCATTTATTTTCCTCATGCAGAAAAACTGAAGAGGACATTCATGCACTTTTCTCCTCTTTAAAAATAGAAAAAAAGACACACACACTTGGAAGTGCCACTGCTCTGCAGTCTTTGTCCAATACGAATTCTAGAATACAGAATAATTATTATGGATGTGGTGTTGACAACATTGATCAAACTCCCCTGAGCATTAACAAAACTCTGCATTTTCTGGTTATAAAACTGACCCCATGACATCTTTTCACTGCCTCTAAAGTAAAAGGTGACAAGAGAACAGCGGTGAGAGAACACAGATCCTTTGATTTTTACCACAAGTCTCCCAACAGCACAAATGGCAGCTCTTGTTGTGTAATGAAAGAAACTCTTTTATCAATAATTTCACTCTTTTCATCTTCAACCTACTAATTTTCAACATGTTTCCTAAGAAATTATTTCTGCTTTATTACAGTTCTTGATTCAACCCAAAGCTAGCATCTTGTTTCAAAGATGCTGGATCATTCTACCTCATACTGGCAGAAAGCTTTTAAACAATCATCAATTCAGTATTACATCTACTGTGCTATTAGCATGGAAAAATCTTACTGTTCAAGAATATTTCCTCTGGGTCATAATTATAATAAGAATAGATTCCTGAGGGAATAATCTAACAAAGTACTGAAGTTGAAAGATTGTTTAAAACCTTACTGAGGTAGATGTCTATCATTTTATTTCAAAAAACAACAGCAGAGGTTTATAACACATCTGAAAGTTTTACTGTTTTTATTTTTTTCTTGTTTTGAAGAAAAAAGAACCACATGCAGTTGAGAGTTTCATCAGTCGGCATAATCACTGCAGTATAGAGATTTTCATCCTAAGGGGCCCTTCATCTCTTTGCACATGTATTCAGTAATTTTTGCAGTGAATAGTAACAACTACTTCAGAATGTCAACGGTTTGAGACATGACAGGTAACTCATTTCAAAGTACACAACAGTTGGAGAAGGGGAAAGCCAAGGGAGTTTTCAGGAGGATGGGAACTAGCAGCTTATATTTATCTCAATAGAAGTCAATTTGCATCACAAATTAACTAATAGAGCTAAGGATCTGCTTCAAACTCAGAGAAACAACACAACTGAGAATAAACTTCAAGAAGAAACTAGCTAGGCACAAATGGGCTCATTTGCACTGTAATGCAAGCGAGGAAGTTAAACAAGAGGTTATGGCGAATATTATACACATAAAGGAAACATGAGCCAGGCTGGGGAAGGGACAGAGCCAGACTGATCATATCCAAATCAATATGTACTTCATTCACTGGACTTTGGTCACCTTAAAGACACGTGATTTTCACAAGAAGCCAGGCAGCTGCTCTTCTCAGATGTCCTTTCTCCCCTACCCCATAGTCTCCAGCTATATCCCCTAAAACATGCATAAAAACCAACCTACACTACTGATGCAGTTAAAGAATTTTTGTAAATAATGTGGTTTCTATACATTTGTATCCTGGCCCCCTATATTTAATTAATTATTTAGATTATAAAAGTGGGTCCCTTACAACTCAAGATAGTCTGTGATTCAATGTAAGTCATTATCTTTGTAACATCTATAAAGAAAATTAGAAATTATCTAGCTGGGAGATGTTCAGGTAGAGCACATCTTCTGTCATTGCAAAAAACCAGGTTTCAGTTCTTTTAAGCAGATTACCACAAAACAGTAAGAGAAAATATGTATAAAAAGCAATTAAATGATACAGAGTGAAGTAATGCCACATCTGAAGGCAGAGGGAATTTAAAAATCCATTCAAAACCCATTTCCAAGGTCACCTTATTTTCTACTAAGGAAAAATAAAGATCTGCAGATGTACAAAGGTCTTCATATGAAGGTAACTGTAGGGAGACCATATCTCTGTGAAGACGAAAGGCTGCAGTAGGAAGAGAGACATCAAAGTCCACCTAGCTAGAATTCAATGTTTTAGTCTTTGCAAAAGAAAAATTAAAAGGAAAAAAAGTTTGTACATTTTCTCGCAGATAATTAAAAGAACTGCCAAGTGGGAGTAAGTTTTAATAAAGGAGGCTTTATAAATTAGAACCAGAGACACATTCATGAGTAGAAAATTCCTGGTTTTAATAAACTCTCAGCTGAGACATATATATGCCTGGTACTGACGCACAGCCAAGCAAAGGTGTTTGGAATGGCCCCAAAGAGAGGCAACAAACAGGGAAATACAAGCCAAGAACTGCTGTATGTTCTGTGTGTGTATCTGGGTGACCTTACATGTGCTGCCTCTCTCAGAACACAACCCCCATTTGCACTGGTGGTACTCACTGTCTGCCAATGCAAGGAATGGAAGGAATTATTGCTTGTTATTGGTGAAACTGGGGTAAAATTTAGTTAGTTTTTTACATAAAAGCCTTATCTTTACATGAAAGAAGCTAATGTATGTATATATCCCCACACACAAAAGAAATCCCTATACGGAATTAGTTCCTGAAACTGAAAATCACACAGATAAAACTGATGGCCAAAACATTTCTTAGCTTTCTGAAAACGAAGAAAAAAGTTGACCTAGAAGATGAACTATCTCAAGTCTATGAAAAGCTTCCATTATTTTTAAAAGATGCCATCTGATTTTAAAAAGGGATATTTGCACATGTGCTAAGCTAGCCTGCACTTTCTTTATATACAAATCTGCCCTAGGTTTTTCTAAACTATTACCAGACAACCTGTTGCCATTTTTTTTACATTGTCCAAAAATATATCTCAAATCCTCATCAGCTGATAGGTGATACAGGAATGTAACAATTTCCTATCCTGGAGGAAGCTGAAGCATCCCAGGTATGCCCACCTTGCCAGTGTTTTCCAGTGTGTCTGCCCACCCCCTGAGCAGACATGAGGCTGCTCTCCCTGAGCAGGTACCACACCAGGGGTGCCCCAAGAGTGTCACCCTGACAGGAGCTCAGATCCTCTGCTGAGGGGCAGGGCGAGAGCTGAGCCCTGGCTGTGCTCCAGCCAGGCAGCTGGGCCAGCCCAGAGAACTGGGTGGGACACTGCAGGACCGTCTGCAAAATATTATGCAGAGATAATACAAAAAAACCCTTCCTCATGGCAGCATTAAGTTCTCTAATATAATGTACAGTCTGGAAAGCGTAGCTGTATTTCTAGCTTGTAATCAGCTAAAGGAAGCACTGATATTGTCTGTCAGGTTTATTGATGACTTGGATCCATAAATTCTTTCTGGTTTTCTCATATCCCTGCGTTTCCACTGGGCATGTCTTGTTTCTCAACATTGTATTTTTGACAGCATTAGTCAGCACACCAAAGTAAAATAATGACTCTTACTGCTGTGCTTTTTCCATCTTAAAAATCTGTCCATATAAAGCCTTCAAAATGCTCCCCGAAGAATTGCTTTTTGTTGATTTCTATTTTTTTAAGCGACTGACACGAAAATCAGATTCTAATATGCCACAGAGAAAATTAAGAGACAGCGAAATCTATAGATGGAGTATACATGTATAGGAGTTTGCATGCTTTATAGCGTTGTTCAAAATTTAAAGATTCGGCATGTTTATGCAAATGGTTAACAGCAACAAAAATAGGGAGACCATTTGGATTTACAATTGAGCACATTGTGACATAAAAAAATCTGAGACAGCCAAGACCAGACATCCTTCAGTACAAATATATCAGGAAGGCAACAGAACTAGTCCTGAAGTGGATTTCAGCAGAGATGCTGTCAATCAAACCAGTATTTAAATCAACAGACTTTGTCAGCCTGCTTAAGTTGCAGGCCAGCTGGAGGTCCCTTTCTCGTGAATCACTGCATCCCCAGGTTTCTGGGATTGCTCGAATTAGCTCCCTGTGCTCCTGGTGCACTCCCCAGAGAGCACTGTGCTGCTGCCTGGCTCTGGGGCAGACACCGACCTCTGTGGTGACAGTGACAGGAGCCGAGGGAATGGCCTGAAGTTGTGCTGGGGAAGGCTTAGGTTGGCTATCAGGAAAAGGTTCTTCACCCAGGGGGTGGTTGGGCACTGAACAGGTTCTCCAGGGCAATGTCACAGCTCCAAGAAGCATCTGGACAATGCTTTCAGGCACATGGTGTGATCTTGGGGCTGGTCCTGTGAGGGCGAGGAGTTGGACTGCATGATCCTTGTAGGTCCCTTCCAACTCAGCTTATTCTGTGATTTTGAGATGCCTACAGAAAGGTAAAGAAATTCTGGAACTAAGATAGATCAAACTAACAGCCATCTCAATTTCTATCCTGGAAGACATTGCTAATGCTTATTTTTGGTGACAGGAAGCCTGGGGAACAGGGAAGGATTTGAAGCAATGACAGGGGGCAGGATCGTGGCTGTACAAAAACACACACATGGCTTTGGGTTTAAGGTGTGTTTACTTCTAAGGGAAGAGGAGGAGAAAAAAATCCCTTCCTTTGCTCACTGATCTGGAGCAGCATTAATCCACACACTGTCTTTCCAGACTGGACCATGCAATACCTACTGAAGAAAGCCAGAGCTAGAGAAGGAAGATATCCTAGAGTGATGTTTCAAAATCTCCATTAGAACAGCTCACTTCAACTAGAAAGTCAGGCACTACAGAGCCTTGCTGCTAGTGTGATCCTAAACTTCTAAGTCGGGAAATACCCACAGTTATTATGAATCAGTGTAGACAGCATTTCTGAAACAATTAAAGCCAGAGAGGCAGTAGGTACACTGATGTACCTATTTTACACCACCTACCTCTAGAAAGTTAATTCAGATACAGGAAAGGATATTTAACCTTTGCTGCAGCCTAACTGCTGTGGAGCAACTAAGATTATTAATGTGGGCAGGCTGAGCTGGGAGACACAGGAGGGAAGGAAGCTGAAGAGATCCTTGCTGCTCCAACTCTTCTCATCCTTCTAGGAGATCCTGCTAACTCTATTTCTTTGCCAAAAGAAGGGCAGCTTATCTTCAAAATCCAGTATCAATACTCAAAAGACCTACCATATATCCTCCTGTACAGAGACACAAGCAAAATGAGCATAGGTTCTTAAAGAATATTTTGTTCAAAATCTGTGAGAATAGAGAATGATAATCTGGCAGGCAGCAGGAGCAGCAGGCAGGTAAAGATCCTCTCCAAAGTGCTGCATATTATGAAGAAACAGGCTGTACCATACCTGTTCTTGGCAACTGATGTATTTTAAGCAAGAAAATTTGTTTCCTGATAATATTAGGATCCAGCTCTGGGGTCCCCAACATAAAACAAAGGTGTGGACCTGCTGTTCCAAGTCCAGGGGAGGCCAAGAAGATGATCAGAGGGCTGGAGCACCTCTTCTAGGAAGACAGGCGGAGAGAGCTGAGGTTATCCAGCCCAGAGAAGACTCCAGGGAGACCTTATATGACCTTCTGAAGAGGTGACCCCCGTGGGGGGAATGGGCATGAGTGGATGCGTGGGGCACGGGGTTTCTCTGTCCCTGTTCCCTGGTCATGTGTACCCCAAATCCCGTCCCCTATTGGTCTGTTTGAATGTAGCCCGCGGGCATCCTGTACTTAAGGGAGTGTTCACGGGACCCCGGGGGGGGTGTTCCAGACCTGTTGTGGGGGCAGTCGCTGTCGGAGTCCCTGCCGGGCTCCGGCCATGTGCGGCCAGGCGGAATAAAATCTGGAAACATCTATCAAATATCGTCTCCTTAATTCTTCCACGGGCCAAGGCTGTCTCCCAGGGAAGGTTGCAGCCACCCCACTGCAACAACCTTCCAATACCCAAAGGTGGCTACAACAAAGCTGAAGAGGGACTTTTTACCCTCATGGAGTGACAGGACAAAGAGGAATGGTCCCTTCCAATCCAAGCTATTCTGTGTTTTGTCTGCCATGTGCTTGCTAAAACAGCCCACTAGCTCTGCAGTAACTCTCTCCTGTGAACTTGAAAAATAATAATAAATTATACTAAAAAACTAACGTAATTGCAATAATTGTTCCAAAGCCAAAACTACTTACTGCCTTAAAAATCTTATTAGCTCTGAAAAATGCCTCTCTAGTCTAATCTGAGCTCCTTTCCTTATGAAATCTGATTCTAACCAAAAAAGAAAAGAATATATTAACAAAAGGCCATCCAATCCATATTTCCCATTTGGTCTTCTCTACTGCCTACAATAACTGACTGTTTTGCACTGCAGCTTGGGAATGGAAGAAATAGAACAGGAGCACGGTATGTGGATAATTAAAAAGATTCAACAGGAGTCGTCATGGATGAAGTGTTATGATAGTGTTAAGTCCTGTCTGACATAGCAGAATTGATAATAAAGTCTTGTAATAGCATCCATAGGAAAAATATACATATGTACATTAAATAAAGAATAAAAACATATATGAAAACTTCTCTTTCTTCTTCTGAGGTTTAACACTAGGCATTTTACATTTTTGCCTTCCTTTTTTAATAAATCAAACCATAGTTAGCTATAAATCTTTGAACAATTCGTCTGTCATTCAAAATAGAAACAGGAAGGAAACATACGGATCTGGGGAATGGATGAACTCTATTTAATCTCTCAGTTCAAGTACGACAACATGTTGAGTTCTATCAGAAAGTTGTGGTTGGGCAGCAGAGGAAGGTACCAATCTTTCAGAGCCAGACTGCAGACAGGGTCACTATGGATTCCTGCCAAAATGGGGGGCATTGTGGCTTCTCCCCTCAACAGAGAGAAGTTTAAGGTGCACAGGACACAACACACAAGTGAGAACCATCAGCTGGGTCTGAAACTGGGGGATGCATGAGAGCAAGAGAAGCAGACTCAGAGAGCAAGCCTCTGACATAAGAAACTCTTCTTGAAATCCTGACAAGACTAGACATTTTGCTTTAATTAAGAAAGGAATTGAAATGTGCTGTAATAAGAGCCACACTAAGTAGCAGAGTCTTTGGGCTGTACCCTAGATTCAGATTCATTTTTTCATTTTATGCCAGCTCAGCCAGCAAATCTATGTTCTTCATTTCACTGGTTACTGTGCTCCTACTTGTGTTCACAAAAAGAAGAAAGCCCTGAATGCTGAATGGTCTTTCGGTGAGTCTATCAAGGAATTGTCCTCCACTGAACACTCAGAAACCAATCAGAGTTAATGAAAAATAACAACAAAATCTCAGTGCACTTCCCTCATGCTCATAAAGTAAATGTTTTGTGCTCTCTTTTGCCTTCTCTTACCCTGGAAAGAAAACCCAAAAGCCATCGAGTAATAAGATTTGTTTCTCTAGTGCAATTACCTTGCAGTATTACTGAGAAAGTTTGGAAAGCCTACTATGGAATACTTCACTCCCTATTATTTTAAAATGTAGGAGAAAAGAAAGAAAAAAGCAGACACAGCTTCAGATTCTATTCCAGAAGGGAGCTGCTTTCTCCACAAGTCTGAGCCATGAGCAGCACTGTTCGTTACACCTACCCTGAAAGTCACAACTTACATCTGATCCAGAGAAATATTCATCCCCATCTTGGCAAACACCCTGCAGGAGTCCCGATACTGAACGTTCTCCAAACTTAGATTATGACAGAATTTTCCTGTCAGAATGGCAAAACTGCAGTAGCAGATTTCTGAACGCACGACCACACGGTTTAAATATTATGCAATAATTATACATTTAATTACCTGGACATCTCTCGGTATAACAAAACCACAACCTCCAGGTGCTACTGAAATGTAAATAGCTACAGTGACCTTGCAGCTTGGTACTGAATAGCATCTTGAATGAGAGCATGAGCTCAGTTTAGATTCAATACAGCTCAGACAGCAATCTTGCAAAGCAAACTTGTGCCTTACTGTATTATTAATCTTATGGCAGAATAAATTGCACGTAAAGCTTTAAGAAAATTATAGATGGTGCTAGAACTACTCAAACTGAAATGTTCTCATGCAATTAAATATCACCCACGCTCCTAGTTACTAAATATTAGCATTTTTTCTTCCATGTAAGCAATTTCTGATTGTTGTACTTGTCTAGGACTACTTTCTGGTAAGGCTCCAGGGACCAAAAGCATCGGTACCTTCAGCCACCTCCCTGGCCAACCACAGTACTTGGAAAGCTTTAGACTGCTTTGTAAAAGTACACCTAAAAGTACATCTGGTTTTGCATTTTGCCAACCTCATGTATATTTAGATGACAATTCTTACTTAAAAACAACCCAGAGAAATGCCCAAGAACTGGTATCAGCCAGCTACCATCCCTAGATTGTGCTATTTCAACTCCTTTAAAACATACCCACTGCTCTCAGAGCAGAGAAAATATTACCAATGCATAAAATTTGAAAAATTTAAGATTTAATGAGTAATGCAGGGAGATATTGTAGTCAACCTGCTGAAACCAGATATTCCCTCAACAGGCTGTTGGAATCACCAGTTCCTTAGTCACATAATGCAAAAGTGTCACTGCCACCTTCACCACTGACATGGAATCCCAGAACGCAGAGCATCCAGGAGAAAGAATCTGACTCGCCATTTTTTTCCCCCAAAGTTCTGTGGTGGTGGGAGGAAGGCAGCACCAGAAGACAGCACAAGAATTTCAGACACAGCGAGAACAAGTGCAAGTGTTGTTCCAAGTAAAGCACAATTTTTTGGGACCTTCTGGTGGTTTTCCAGTTGAGAGGAATTTACTGCCATAGGAAAGCAAGCTCTCGTTCTTCTCATTCTGCTTATATTCAGGAAAACTGATCTTGGCAAGTAAATTAAAAGCAAATAATTGATGTCAGATTTAACTATTTTTATGCTCTTTCTTAGTCTAAAAGAAAACCTATATCTGGCTACCTGCTTTGGTCAATATTGAACAGCAGGATGTTTTCCTAACTCCTTCCCTAGAACAGAATCTGTGGATTATTTGTTTTTCCTTTACCCCTTATTACATTTGCTTTCCAACAAAGCCAAATATTCTCAAATTCTTCAGGCCTCATCAGTAAAGTCTGTGGGGATTTGCAATTTACCTTTTCATAGGAAAGATACTGTTGTGAGTTAAGTAGATGTTTGTGCATCACACTCATTAACATATTAAAAACACAGACATATTATGGCATGTTCAGAAAGAATATTCCATTTGAGTTGTCATGTAAGCCTGTCTTCATTCCAGTAAAATGATGTTGTCTCAAAATGCAAAACAAGTTTTATCACATATCATCTGTGTATTTTACCCAAATACATAAACTCATCCACTCCCACTGCAAGAGATACTGTGGTACTGGACCAGGCATATCTTGGGATTCTTTCCCTGACACAGACTCACACTGATTATAGATTGTACCTATTTTAAGGTAAAACTCAGTGTTTCCTGTGTAGTTTGAAAACAAAAAGTCCTCAGCTTAAAGGCAGCTTAGTGAGGGACTGGAACAGCAGCAGACGATCTCTGCCAGGTACTGTAATTGCAGTGAATTAGCCAATAAAGAAGTCTCATCCCAACTCTGGTGCCCTTTTGGATGTATCTTTCCAAAAAGGTAAATTGAGGAATTAGGATTATTCTTTCTTTAAGCATAATGAAATGAAGGAACCAAGCCAAACCGAGCCTGACAGTTTATGGCACTTTTTGACACAGAAGTTACTCATGGGCTAACCACTAAGAAATCTTGTCATTAAACTTGTCTTTTAAAACGTGCATGTGGAAGTATTTACTCATATACAGTAAAATAATCTGGCATGAAATGGCAGAAATAAAAATACAAATAGAAGGGGAAATTTAGATAACTTCTACTTATGTTGTTTATTTTAGTAAGACTAAAAAGAAACCATAAGGCTCTTTCATTTTTCTTAACTACGATGGAAGCATGACCAAATAAATTAACTACCTATATTTAAAGATCCACTTTTTGACATATTGAATATATCAGAGCAATATACACAGGCAGTCACCAGAGTTACCCTGGATTTTAATATTACTGCTGAAATAAATTACTTCATAAATTATGTTTGGCCTACACGCATTTGCAGTTTATCAAATGATACAAGGCAGCAACCATTAGAAGAATTAAATCCATTTTTCAAATACTGCAGGAACGACACTGTGCATGGTGTCCCTCAACACACAGTCCTTGCAACTGTCCCTGACACTGAAATCAGGCCATAAGTGAAGAGATGTTAGATCTCCTTAGTTTATGTCCTTATAAGAGCCAGGATGACATCTATTCCATCTGACAGTTAAGATAACTGTATTTTGGCATTATTATTACCATTGTTTTCTTTCAAAGCAATTTTGCTAAACGGACATTATACTAAAAAAAGTTATTCTGACATTCAACAGAAAGTTCTGGAATACAAGTGAATTTTAAACAACAGTCACAGTCAAAGATATTTCTCATGGCAGGAAATTAAAAAAGACAGACTTCCTCTTTTCTGGAGTAGTGAGCTTAATGCCTTTGTTCAAGATTGATACGATGAAAAAGAATATTGTAAATAATCTCCATTTTGGATTTCCGAAAAAAAGGTAAAAAGAATTTGTGTTGTTTTTTTCAAATACTTCTCTTTTCTTTGTTAAGCTCAGTAAATCTTGACCTGTTTCTGTATGGAAATACATTTTTTTTTCATAGTGTTCACAATTTAGCACAGATTCTTCATGATCTGAGCTACATAAAGGGGCTTTTCTTGTCATCCCCCTCTGAATACCCTCCTAGGATTCATCAATAAATTGCAGGAGCTTTGGGGAAAACTCCATAATTAAAGATGCAACTGTTTTCACAAGGTTGATTTTAGCACTCCTATTATCCCAATTTTATGCATTGTTGCATATGTGTGAAAAAAAGAGAATGCTATACCTAAGATTCATTATAACCTGGTAGGTATGATATGGTCTGTGACTTACAAATTAAACAGAATTTCCAAACATACAGGTAGTGGTGCATGTGGGCTGTGCAAACTTCTGCAGCTTCCTAACTGTCCTGGCCTCGCTCTTAGCTCAGATATGGCTGCTTTTTAAAATCTACCCTCAAGCTTCCCACAGTGGAAATGTCATATAAACAGTCTTCCAAAGGGGAAGACCAGCACAATCTTATGCTTGGAGAAATTCCAACTCAAATTTGCAATGCATCCCTTTTACTCGGTGTTGACACTGGCATAATTTGCAAATACAAGTAACAGTTTATACACAAGCATAGTCCCATTGGCAATGCTTTCCAAAAAACCATAAAATAGAATTAAAAACAACTTGAAAAGAACTATGCATCACATATCTGCAACAGAAAATACATTCTAAAAATTGCTTACCTCTTTTCAGTGAGTGTAATAATTCAGCTAGAATTTTACATAAAGTATTTCTATTAGGAAAAAAAGCCCAGTTTGCAGAACTTGGGCAAACGGTGATCCCACTTCATTTCAGGGGAAAAAACAACACAAAATGCTCAAGGTTATTACATTTCTTCTTTAGTTTTCTTCTATGATTTAAAAATTGATCATAGCCATTTCGTATATGTTTAGCTATAATTTTCACCATGAATAATGCAACTTATGGAATATGCAAGGAATGCATTTACTTTTATTCCTCATATACATCATGTACAGAAAATCAGAACTAAAAATTTAAGGGGGCTTATTATTTTGAGTAAAATACTTCAGTTCTTTTTTCGGTTTGACACAACGTGGTTATAGGATGAATCACAATGCTCTTTTTTCAAATTATTCCACCATGACACTCAACCAACTCAAGCAGAAAGAGAAAGTTTAACCAAATGTAAATATGTGGAAATCGCACTCTACCCAGAGGGAGAGGACCATTAGCCCTTCCCTTTTCAAAGTAATGGGGGAGGTTTAGAGACCAAAAGTAGCCACAAGTTCAGTCTTACAGTTCTCATGAAAGATACCTTGGCCACTCAGGTAAAATGGTAGTATTACACCCAGGTGCCTGTTTATGAAGGGCTCAAACAGGAGGCAGGAATCTGCTTTACAGATTAACTCAGGCAATTAAGTTATGTATTTTTTCATGTAAGTAAAATGGATTCAATTACAGTAGGAACCACATAAGAATTCTTTTGGTGTATATATAACTTCTAGCAGCATATGATGGGATTTGGCAATATTCTTGGAGGTGAAAGCACTTGATACTGCAGATCTTTAAAAATATCATTCCTTTTTGCAATGAATAAGAAGCATAGGATTTGTCACCATGATAATAATGAGATTTTGTCTAAAAGTAACAATCTCAACTAAATCACAGTATCAAAATCAAAAACGTGGTTTCAACAACTGTGAAACATATCACAAAAACTACTAAAGTAACTTCTGCAGTCTGCCTCAGAAGTGTTGTAGGAAACAACTGTTAACTGTTTACAAAGCTGATGATATTTCAAAAAATATCATTTAAAAAAAATTAAAACATACCAACTGACAGAAATGAATAACCAATCATAAACATTATCATTTTGAACAGAATGCTTCTTATGAAATACAAAATACGTGCAAACCATTAATTCTGCCTTCATTACAGCCAGCTTGGGAAAGAAATGCAGATTGCTTTAGAAAAAATATGTTCCCTGTCATAAAATAAGCTAAATACCCACATCGTTTCACACTTACAGAAGATCTTCCTGCCAAGGATGAAGATGAAGATTATCATAAAGCTCCTTACAGGCATCATCTAACTTAGCCTAACTGCATCCCTGCAAGGCATGCTAGCTGCTGTGGTGTTCTCTGCACACGTGGTCAAACCAGAACAAACAGGTTTACACCTCAAGAGCTCACAGTGAGGTGGTGACTTGCTAGGAATGCCACCCTGGAGTTCCAACTCCCTTAGTTTTGCTCTTACAGCTGGATTGTCCAATCTTATATTGTGCAGAATCCACCCAAGTGCAGGAACATAAGAAGTATGAACCAGCCCAGATGTTCTGAAAGTTCCGTCAAGGCTTTCATTAGTAAGAATTAATAATACAGATGTTGACTAAGGAGTGAATAAATGTAGCCCTGCCTTCCTTTCCCCCTTTATGACTGCTGGACTGTGAAAGTAGGACATCAGCTTTATTCTGCTTTTTCCTTTTTGATCGATTCTGTTCCCTTATCACTTTATATCCACTTCTTTTTCTTACTTTTGTAAATATACAGATACTCTGGTTTCTGTTTCTGCAGGTGTTTACAGACACTAGAACATAAATCATAGTGGTAATCGCCAAGCACTAGACATTTAAGCGTTTTCAGTTTCTCTAGCAATCTTCAACTTTCAAATGCCTTGATAAGCCACCACAAAAATCTCTATTTTAAGCATGAATACATGATGCTTTCTAAACTTCCACATGTACACAGTGAATAGAAGGCAATTACCTGAGCCTTTTGTAAAAGAAGGTGATATACCTTAAGGGACATACCTTGTTCTTTTATGTTTAAACCAAAGAAATTAGAGCATTTTCTGAAGTTTCCCTTTCACTAAAGTACACCCAAAGGAAAAACAAAAGGTAACACACAAAATACACAGCAGCCTCTGTGAGCCTTTACCAAAATCACACGGTGTTAGACTTGTGTAGGAAAGGAGAAGACAGACGAAGTGACTTGTGGAATAAAGACGCTACACTAAGCAATCAAATACAAACATTTACAGGCACTCATGACTAAATTACAGCTAGCGGAAGGAAAAATGGTCTGCGGAAAGACCAGATCTCGGGACAACCAGAGAGTCAAGATGTGCCTGCAAAATAGCTCTGAAAATTCCTGCAGATTTGTTACTGACTTGGACATCCTCCCAGGAATCTTTCTGGTGGAAATGATCCTCAAGAAACATTGCAAGGGATGTTGAGTGTTAAAAGTCCAATTAAAAGTTTTTGACTGGATTCCATCTAAGGTTCAACACTCAACGTTACAGTCTCGCCCTACCCTGTCACTGATCCCAAGTGCAAAGATTTTTTGTAGGGTCTGGACAGGGATGAATAACTGTAGATGCTCTCCATACAGGGTTAAATAAAACCATGCAGAAAAAATCCTGTTTTCTACCCAAAATACATGCCTCCACAGCTAAACCTCAGCAAAGGTTGAAATGGAAAACAACTCATAATAAATTAGAACTGGTCTCTTACTCAAGTAATATAAATAAGACAAGTATGACTTTCTCAGCCTTTAAAAGTACTACTAAGCTGTAACATATTTTTGCTGCAATAATAAAAAGTCAGGCTGCCTAAATAATTGAATTCCAGTAGTTCCATGGTAATTTCCCTCTAAGAGGTATCATCTCTTCCAAGTTCTTCTCCAAACTTCTGTAGCATATTGCTGACTTTTTACTCTCTCTATATATTAGATTGAAAGGATAATTTCCAGAACTTCATTTTAGCTCAGAGCAGTATTCTGCAGCCATTAGCTTTTTAGCCATTTAGAATTATATTCCCTTTCAATTTTTGGGAACTCTATAGTGTTCTGCATTTAACAGCCGAAGAGTTAAGCCTTCCTTTATTACCACCTAGTAGCACCACCTCAAAGTAGCACATTAAGGATCAAAAGTAATCAATATTATACCAGGTCAACCATTTTAGTAATATTCCCATTTAGTCATTTAACCTAATTCTTTGCCTTGTGGTCACTTTTGAGTGATATTTTAGGTATCTCCACCTCACACCTTTGGGTTATGTGTCAATTTGGTCAGTGTGCTGCACATACCAAAGGGAGAGCATTTGTATCTGTGGTACCATATCTGAAATGCACATTAGCAAACACCTAATAATGTACACTCACACATCCCAGTTTGCTTGTAAGGCTCAAACCTGTGCTCCGTGGTGTCCATGCCAATTTAACTGAAAGGTAAATATCGAAGCACCAAGCAATCATGTGACTTAAGCAAAGTCACTTGGGAATTCTGTAACAAAATGGAACCAAACTTAAATGCCCCATGGCATCCATGTGCTAGGGATAACGCAGCACTGCCAGGACACTCAGGCTTTTCTGGAGTGGCAGCTGGAAACAGTGGGATAGTCCACAGCATCTCACACAGCACCAGCTACTTCTGGTTTGCACGCTTGTGCATTAAGTGAGGAGCATACTTCTGTCTGAGAACCAGGATTGACTCCTACACCTCCTAAACCAACCTCGTTTTATTACATAGGCAACACTTGCAAAATTAACACAGTAAGATAATCTTTTATAATTCACGTAGTATTTGAGACCGAAGACTTCCTCATTTTCAATTTTCTAGAAATGAAAGTGGACGAAGAAATAGCCTTTTCTGGCCACCACAGTATAAGAGGTTGCCTAGCCAAACTGAAGTGTTCAGAGGCATATTTCTGGCAACAGAAAATTTTCAATTATATCTCCTGGAAGTTTATGCATTTCAAACACTTGTCTCCCTTCTGTTGAATTTCTAATAGATAATGCACAACTTTGGCTCCACGTCCAGAATCCTTGTGCCAAACTAGACTCTGAAAGAATCTCATGTTTAGCTGATAAAGATGATTATATAAACACAAGTTCTTTGCTTGTTTTGCCATTTACACTTCTGTAATTCAGGCAAATCAAAACAAATCACAGAAACTAATGGCCAAGTGAAAGTAAGAAATCACTTATATTTTAATTATTTGTGAAATCCTCTTTGTTCAGCTCTGTTTAATGTAGGACCCATTGATCGTATCACGGTAATGTTTGTATTTCAACCAGCTGAGCAGTTTATAGCATGGGTTCCTATCAGAACCTCACTGTTCAACTGGGAGTTTCATATATTTTTGGAGCATCCCCTCTGCATGAGCATGTTCAAGGCAGCCTTCTCAGAACAAGACAATTTTTGTTAATAATCCAAAGGAACCACTCTAACTGCCTTTTAATCCTTGACCGTCCTTGTTCTATCAGCTACCACTGATAGGTCAATATCTTTCACGATATAGCATAGTTCATTTTGGAAATTATCTTCTCTGGAGCTTTCTATTTATCTCAAATTCTTGCAGCAGCTATACTTAACACATCCTAGTGTGTTTACATAATTTATATTCTCAGCTAGCTTCCTTAGTAAGACAAGTGCCAATTGCGCTGTACCTTCCATATTTATATTATAGCAATCCCATCTTAATTAACAATAAAATACATAAGCTAAATTATGCAGTCTTCACTATTATATTCACAGGACGCTTATGGCGTTGCATCGTTACTGCACATGGGAAACAACTTGCAGGATTCCTGCCTACCAATATAAAACTAGTTTTCAAGATTTAACTGTGTAATAAATTAGAAAATATTTCTCATAGAGTAAATGTCTTCTGCAGCATAGCACTAATTCATTCTTAAAGAATAACATTTTCCCCTGTGAGGCAGGATTTATATTATCTAGAGGAAAACAAAAGAGAGAAGGAAGCAGCGTATCTTTACCCTCCGCACGTCTTTGCCGAACGTTTCGCTGTAGCTGGTGCCCAGTATCTCAAACTGGACATAGGGGTTGGCTCCATCTTCTCTGAACTCCATAACACCAGTTAGCCCAGTTATATGGCCCTAAGGAAGTAAGTTTCAGACATTTTAGAACAGAAGAAATTTGCCTTCGTAAACACTTCTCTGCATAAAATGTGTGCCAAATATGCTTGAATCATGTTTATAGTGAACGTAAATGTGGCAATTACATGTTCTCCAGTAGCTCAAGCCCAGCACCAGACAAAAGACTAGCTTTTAAAATTTTTTCAGAAAATTACTTTAGCACTAACACACCCAGTGTTTATGGCCATCAGGTCATTACTGTCCACAGAAACAGACCCTAAAGAAAAAGAGAAGGACTTTAGTGGACTGTGAGACAACAGGCATCCCGGTGTAACTGAGTGCAGCAGGCTCAGTTCTGGGCTTGAGCGCAAAGGCATGAACTCCCAGTCCAAGAGAAAGGGTCTGCCTGCTGTGGTCCCAAGAGAGGCATGAAGGAAAGCTAAAACTGCATCGCTGTGAAACTATCGCAGAGTTTGAGTATGGCTTTGTAGCAAAGAAGCTTGAAGTGACACCAAAGTTCGAATTAATTTAGCAACAAAGGATGGTATTATTAGGACTTGTCAGAATGATCAAATTGCATCATTTTGCTAAAGGAAAATGATTTCATCAATACATATTTGGGAACAGGGGGTTTCTTCTGAACAATTGCAAAAGTTAGCATAGTAAAAAATTAGGGATTTTCCTCCTATTACTTTTGATCAAGTAACTTTTATACAAGAAGTTGCCATGTGTCCGCAAAGCCACAGTTCTGTCCATATTTGAGTATTGGTGCAAGAGAGTGTAACTGTTAGTGACAGCTTAACCAGATCCTTTTTGATCTGCTCTGGGCGACAGTACACAAATAGATCCTTACCAATGCTCAGCTAACTTTCAAAGTTGTCTGAGCTGTAGAAGATGGAACGTAAGTCTTAAACCTCATCACTGGTCGCCCCCCCACCCCGAGCTCCTTAAGTTGTTCTCTTGTAAAAATGCATCAATCAATTCCCATGACTCTTCCTAATCCTACTTCCTCCACAGAAGGCAGCTGTGACAGCAACAGAAGTAGAACACACAGCACTGGACTCACACTGCACTGTGTGTAATTTGTTTATCATAAATCATCAGCTTGTGTAATAGCTGTAGATTGTCCTTGGCTGTTGTAGATCACTTGCTTGTAAAAAACCAAAGAAAAGTTGAATAGAAGTGAAAACCCTCTTCAAACACTCAAGTAGACATGAAGCAACTCTTTCAATNTGGCAGCTGGAAACAGTGGGATAGTCCACAGCATCTCACACAGCACCAGCTACTTCTGGTTTGCACGCTTGTGCATTAAGTGAGGAGCATACTTCTGTCTGAGAACCAGGATTGACTCCTACACCTCCTAAACCAACCTCGTTTTATTACATAGGCAACACTTGCAAAATTAACACAGTAAGATAATCTTTTATAATTCACGTAGTATTTGAGACCGAAGACTTCCTCATTTTCAA
This sequence comes from Mystacornis crossleyi, assembly GCA_013400655.1. NCBI lineage: Eukaryota > Metazoa > Chordata > Aves > Passeriformes > Timaliidae > Mystacornis > Mystacornis crossleyi. Next base: position 186,824 of record VYZQ01016917.1, on the reverse strand, counting down.
TTTTCTAGAAATGAAAGTGGACCAAGAAATAGCCTTTTCTGGCCACCACAGTATAAGAGGTTGCCTAGCCAAACTGAAGTGTTCAGAGGCATATTTCTGGCAACAGAAAATTTTCAATTATATCTCCTGGAAGTTTATGCATTTCAAACACTTGTCTCCCTTCTGTTGAATTTCTAATAGATAA
>VYZQ01016917.1:163161-185298 GCA_013400655.1 Mystacornis crossleyi | reverse complement strand
TTTGATCTGCTCTGGGCGACAGTACACAAATAGATCCTTACCAATGCTCAGCTATCTTTCAAAGTTGTCTGAGCTGTAGAAGATGGAACGTAAGTCTTAAACCTCATCACTGGTCGCCCCCCACCCCGAGCTCCTTAAGTTGTTCTCTTGTAAAAATGCATCAATCAATTCCCATGACTCTTCCTAATCTTACTTCCTCCACAGAAGGCAGCTTTGAGAACAACAGAAGTAGAACACACAGCACTGGACTCACACTGCACTGTGTGTAATTTGTTTATCATAAATCATCAGCTTGTGTAATAGCTGTAGATTGTCCTTGGCTGTTGTAGATCACTTGCTTGTAAAAAACCAAAGAAAAGTTGAATAGAAGTGAAAACCCTCTTCAAACACTCAAGTAGACATGAAGCAACTCTTTCAATTGCTCACACAATGGTGGTTTGTCTTTTCTCACCTTCTTAATAGTCTCTAGCATGGATCTTCCTCCATTCCAAGGTTTGGTGGATTTCCTCATGCAGTTCAGACTTGCCATGCTGTGCCATTTCCTGTCCTCCAGTTTTCTGTGGAAAGCATTGGCCAGCATGAGCACACTGTCATACAGGTACAGGTTGGAAACCTGCAAACAACAATAAGAATGAGCCTCTTTTTTTTATGTGAGCACTTTCCAAAGAAACTATAAAAACCAGAAAAGAAGGCAGAGGTGAGAACTACAAGCTGGGTATGTTTGACACGTTCAACAGTCAAGGCATTTGAGGCAAATGCCTGTGCTCCTGGGTCCCTCTGGCCAAGGGATGCTGGCACACCGGCACTGCCTGAGCGTTACTGCAATGCAGTGCTGTAAAGAGAGATCACACTCCACATACAAACTCAAGCTACAGAGGGAGTACAGCTATCTGTCAGTGAAAAACAAGGATTGCTACTTTGTCAGTCCTTTCAGCAAGGAGGGAAAGATATAATGGAATTAAGTTCTTGGGGGTTTTATTCATTCGAGCAATTGGCAATTTCTGGCACAGCAAAATCTAATACTCATGCAACTGTTTAAGAACAGAGGGAGGAGAAATGACAGTATTATTTTGGTCTTAATATCTCTCTCCACCAAATATACAGGAGACTTGTTCCATGCTACTTTCTCTGGAGCTACTGATTGTAGCCTCCTTATTCTTCAATTTACATGAGAGATACAGAAATAAATGATGACAAAGACTCCAGTAAGAACAGAACACCACACTAGTAATGTTGAACTGTGTATTTAATTTTTCAAAGCAGGACATGTCCAGCAATACATGATCAGATCTTTGACAGGCAGTGGTATCCACCTCAAATGGTAAAACTTTAGCAGTGGAAGTTGGCTGAGACCAGTGATTTAAAAACAGTAATTAGATACTCTTCACCTGTTTCCAGAGTTCACATGCACTCTTCTTCAAACCTATGCACAGGCATGTTGATTTAGTTTTTACTAAACTCAAATCTTCACTTTACATCATTGGTCAGATACAATTTTTTCTATTATTATCATTATCATCATCATTGTTATCAATAATAACAATTTGTCATTTATCTCCTGATTTTTCTAATACACTTTAGAAAGTAATGCCTAGAGACCACGAAGGGGTTACAGGTGGAAGTTAATGCAGCTGCCTACTTCCTATAAATGTGACTCTCTAGGTGTCCAATAAAAGTGTCACTCTGTGAAAGCTTACACATCTATTACTGTTGAATCACTGGCTCCAAGTAAACTTCTGATGTCTGTAAGATGTTAATCTTCAGAAACAAAATGTTTCATGTTCCATAATCTGGAGTTTGACGTAAATTGAGAACCTAGGCACTTTGAAAAATCTTCTAGTATAAGTAAATCTGAACAAAAGATATATAAGCAAAAATTCATTTTGAAAGAATCGAATACAAAGAAAAAAAGATGTTGCAAATACACACTTATTTAAGTGACTAAACATAAAAAGGGACCTTAACATGAAAATAATGTAAAACCTATGAGATACTATCAGGCAGAATATCTTCCATCTTCATCTTTTTCCCTTCTTTTGTTTCCAGCCTTGCTGAACAAGCACTCCTCATTGTATTTGCTATTTTATCCAGTTAAACCTTTTCCTTTTAGAATAGTTTCCAAAGTAGCTACTTCCAATACTTTCTCTCATTTTAAGAAAAGTAGTAGTTTAAGAGTTAATAAGAGTCCCAGCAACCAAGTTTCTTATGCTTAATTGCATTTGTTTCCCTATTCTGCAATTATTTCCAAACAGCTTTCAAATAAAGCAACCAAGTGGATCCTTATTATTCAAGAGGGCACTCTTCTTCTGGGTTAAACAACTTTTCACAGAAAAAAGTCAAAAATAACCTCAGATCCCACAAGATACACCACCCCAAACCACACGCCACAAAATCCACTTTCTTAGAAATAGGTTTTACATACATAGGGAAAAAAGCCATTTCTTCTAAGCCTTCATGATCCTCTTTTCTCCCAACTGAATTTGTTTCTACACACTCACTTTTAACTGACAACTCATTGTCTGTTGCCTTGGAACTCCCACAGATCAGAAATGCTTTGTATTTTCTCTGGCACTGTTCTTTTGCAGTTTTGAGTTTTTGCAGCCTCATTTCCAAGAACAGGGCTTGGTTTGCTAGCAGAGAGCTCTAAGGCAAAGCATAAGATGCACTTGGGTACGCTGTTTTCTGCTTTTCATGTGCTTGGAGAAGACGCGGCAGTTCTGCACGTGTGACTGACTGAGAGCCTGGGAGAACTGCACTGAGGAGCTCAGCCTGCATGACCTCGCACCCGACTCCAATCACCTCCCGCTGCAGAGCAAAACAAAACAATCCCGTGTTTACCAACCTAATCCCATAGTTCAGCTGGACCTATAAAGGACTTTGCGTCACTACTGTTCCATTAATTTCTTTTGAAAGAATGATAGAGCCAGCAAGACAGGGTTTCCACAGGAGGAGTCTCCCACTACATTTGTCCTTATTCTATGTCTGGAGATTTGTACCAAGGCAGAAGAAAATGTTGCAGAGAATGCAGCTTTTTGCCATGGAAAGAATACTCTGCACGTTCTGTTGTACACACTCATGCACTGGTATTTTGCCACTCTGGTTCTCCTCTGCTGAAAGCCTCATCCCAAACATGAGTAAATGGTAGGTTTTAATCAGCAAAATTCCTTCCTTCGTATAATCACACTCTATTTACTCCAGTAAAAATGACATGCATGCATAACTACATTTTACTCATTACTCACTGAAGAGTCAGTATCCTACAGAAGAGTAAGGTGCATCTTATTCACACAATCAACACTTCTGTTTTAGAACAGAAAATATGCAAGCTAGGAAAAAAACAGCATCAAAATTTCCACAATCAAGGCTGGATCTGTAATATTAAGGAAAAAAAATTAAGACACAAACATTCCAGCCTGATCTCACACTAAATTCAGAGCTATAATCATTTCCTTTATTACATTTAAATACAGCAAGATCTCTGCATATGTCCTAGATCGTATTTGCAACATGAGTTTGCTGTAACCTCCAGAATAGTGATGCTGTGAAAAGAAAATGGATTCAGCAGACATGACCTGCATGCACTTGTTACTGCACCTGAACACATATTTTAATTTTCAATGAACTGTCAAATTGCTTGAGAGTATGGACATGACCACTGAAAGGGAATTTTTGAGATACCCAAGGGTTCAGCTGTACTCTAATTCCACCAGTAGTGTCAGAGGCATGAGAAAATAGTGAATTTTAAAAATTCGTCTTCAGGTAGCATTCAGAATTGATACCAAAGCAAGAGAGAAGAAAAACAAGGCAACGTACTTGTTTACTTTGGGTTTTCAAAGCTCTGGAGCATTTTTTATTTCCCCTGTTTGGATATTCACAGGGGAAGAGAGGCAGGAAGGACATATATCTGCCTGAAGAGATTCCCCTTAATAGAATAAAAATTCCTAGACTAGAACAAAGTATTTCATTTTGGTCATGTTTGGAGGAAGTGACAGTAAGTTTTAGTTCTTTCACTCCACTGCTGACAGTGTAAGAGCTGGAGGTACTGAAATGGTTTTTGATCTATCTGCTATAAGAATGATGGTGACTGTTTCACCAATATGCTAAAGAATATACCCTGTACATGAATAATTTAGGCATGTTCTGGTTTATCTTCTGGAAATTATTCCAGACTTTATGAAGCTCTTTTTTGCACTGGAGAAATAAATCCACTATACACTAGTAAAGCATGGCAGAAATTGTCAAGAATGAAAATCTATCACAGTATTAAATGTCATTTCATAAAAGTTTCTATGTGAATTTCATGAGATTTCCCAGAATAATTTTACTTTTAAAGTTATGTATGAAGAAAGCTCTTAGCTCCTTCAGAGGGACTAATCATAGACAAGTGTTCTTCTGAGAAGGCCAGCAAGGCACAAATACTGACCCCAATGCCTGAGCAGCCAGCAGAGCCAGGAGTCCAGCCAGGGAATGCTGAAGAGACCAGCTGGAAGGCAAGCTGACACTGACATGCCACTAGTTCAAAAACTCGTTCCCAAGCTGGGCATCTGTACCCTGCTGCTGCCAAAACTGCTCTGTGTGTGGCCACAGCAGTCAGCTCCAAGGATGAAGCAGATGGAAGAGGAGTTCAGACCAAGTGCAGCCTGCCAGAAATGCCTGCTGCCTGAGGAGGGGGATCATGGTGACTGCTATGCACACCCCAGCGTGCCCTAAAACTGTGTGGCAACTTTCAAAGTTCAAGTACTGCCAGGTGCAGTTGCACACTTGGGTCTCTAATGACAGAGTGCATCTTACCAGGAGCAGCCAAGATCAGTGGTTTATTTACGGTATAACAGTGTGCTAACAAGGACATTGTTAGAGTGGAGACTGAAGAAAATTTGACCTGTTTCATTTTCTTAAATAGGTTTCACAGAAGGGCAGAATGTCTTGGGTTGGAAGCGACCTTTAAGATCATCTAATTCCAACCCCCTGCTGTGGGCAGGGATGCCATTCACTAGACCTGGTTGCTCAAAGCCCCATCCATCCTGGCCTGGGACACTGCCAGGGAGGGGACATTCACAACCTGTGACTGGAGCACTTGCCAGTGAAGACTGAGGCAAATAAATCATTGAATACCTCAGCCATCTCCTTATCCTGAGTAGCCAAGTCTCCTATTTCCATTCAGAGACGGCTCATATTTTCACTCATTTTCCTTTTATCACCAACTGTACATATAAAAGATTTTGGGTTTTCCCTTGACATTTGTGGCCAGACATAATTCTATCAGGGCTTTAGTTTTCCAAACCTGATACCTGGCTGCTCAGACAATCTCTCTGTATTTCTCACCAGCTTCCTATCCCAGGTTCCAGCCTCCGTAAACTTCCTTTTAGTGTTTTGAGTTTGTCCAGGAACTACCTGTTCATCCCTGCAGGCCTCCTGGCATTTTTGATTGACTTCCTCTTCCTTCTAGATCCTCCTCAGACCGCTCCCGGCTGTATCACTGGTGCCCACATGGATCAACAGCAGCACATAATGGTCAGTGGACTGTATGAGGCCTGGTAGTGTCTCGGTCTCACTGCCGGTACAATATCAAATCAACAAACAGGTGCCTCTGTGTCTCTCAGAAGAAAGTCACCTGCTGCTCTCACCTGTTGCCTTTCCTTAGTTGAGCCGGTTGCTACACAAGGAGCAGATGGGGCTGCCTTACTCAGCTCCAGGCCCTCCCCTGACGTGAAGGGTTTTTTCAGCCTGCAGAGTGGTGAAGTGGCTCTGCAAGGGCACCTCAGGGTCTGGGGGAAGTCTCTTGCTGTCGAAAGCTTTCAGTCTCCTCATCGCCGGCCCGCCTGCCTCCCCTCTGGGTGTGCCAGCGGGAAAGGCTGGGTCTGTTTAGCTGGGGGTCCCCTGCAGACTGCGCTCGGAGCCAGCTCTCCAGCTCCTTCCCGGCCTCCCCGACGTTCCTCCGCCTTTCCATCGCCTCCTGCAGCTCAGCCAGGCGTGTCGGTAGGTTCTGTGCCTGGGCACACCTTCCGCAGGCAGGTCCCTGCAGCAGGAGAAGGGCCCGGCCGTTCCCGGAGACCGAGGCCTGCGCTGCAGCCTCCCCTTCAGCAGCCCCAGCCGGTGCCACACCGTGGCCCTGGCCCCGTCGCCACCGGCCCAGGGCTGCTCAGGAGGCTGGGGCTGGGGCTGGGGCTGGGGCTGTTTCTCCTGGCCCTGCCCACACCCGTCCGCCTCTCTCGTGGGCAGAGCCCACTGTGGGACTGTGCACCGGTGCTTATGTTAAAAATACATAAACACACGATGCGCTGCTCAGGGAGAGCGAATCACAGCCAGCAGTCTGGCATTCATGGGAAACACAGTCAAAAAACAAACGTTCAATAAAGACTCAAATGTCAGCTTCAAACTTCCAAAGGGCTATTTATTTATTTAATATCACCGAGGCAAATGAAATAAAATGACTAAAATTGTCCNAGGCATGTTCTGGTTTATCTTCTGGAAATTATTCCAGACTTTATGAAGCTCTTTTTTGCACTGGAGAAATAAATCCACTATACACTAGTAAAGCATGGCAGAAATTGTCAAGAATGAAAATCTATCACAGTATTAAATGTCATTTCATAAAAGTTTCTATGTGAATTTCATGAGATTTCCCAGAATAATTTTACTTTTAAAGTTATGTATGAAGAAAGCTCTTAGCTCCTTCAGAGGGACTAATCATAGACAAGTGTTCTTCTGAGAAGGCCAGCAAGGCACAAATACTGACCCCAATGCCTGAGCAGCCAGCAGAGCCAGGAGTCCAGCCAGGGAATGCTGAAGAGACCAGCTGGAAGGCAAGCTGACACTGACATGCCACTAGTTCAAAAACTCGTTCCCAAGCTGGGCATCTGTACCCTGCTGCTGCCAAAACTGCTCTGTGTGTGGCCACAGCAGTCAGCTCCAAGGATGAAGCAGATGGAAGAGGAGTTCAGACCAAGTGCAGCCTGCCAGAAATGCCTGCTGCCTGAGGAGGGGGATCATGGTGACTGCTATGCACACCCCAGCGTGCCCTAAAACTGTGTGGCAACTTTCAAAGTTCAAGTACTGCCAGGTGCAGTTGCACACTTGGGTCTCTAATGACAGAGTGCATCTTACCAGGAGCAGCCAAGATCAGTGGTTTATTTACGGTATAACAGTGTGCTAACAAGGACATTGTTAGAGTGGAGACTGAAGAAAATTTGACCTGTTTCATTTTCTTAAATAGGTTTCACAGAAGGGCAGAATGTCTTGGGTTGGAAGCGACCTTTAAGATCATCTAATTCCAACCCCCTGCTGTGGTCAGGGATGCCATTCACTGGACCTGGTTGCTCAAAGCCCCATCCATCCTGGCCTGGGACACTGCCAGGGAGGGGACATTCACAACCTGTGACTGGAGCACTTGCCAGTGAAGACTGAGGCAAATAAATCATTGAATACCTCAGCCATCTCCTTATCCTGAGTAGCCAAGTCTCCTATTTCCATTCAGAGACGGCTCATATTTTCACTCATTTTCCTTTTATCACCAACTGTACATATAAAAGATTTTGGGTTTTCCCTTGACATTTGTGGCCAGACATAATTCTATCAGGGCTTTAGTTTTCCAAACCTGATACCTGGCTGCTCAGACAATCTCTCTGTATTTCTCACCAGCTTCCTATCCCAGGTTCCAGCCTCCGTAAACTTCCTTTTAGTGTTTTGAGTTTGTCCAGGAACTACCTGTTCATCCCTGCAGGCCTCCTGGCATTTTTGATTGACTTCCTCTTCCTTCTAGATCCTCCTCAGACCGCTCCCGGCTGTATCACTGGTGCCCACATGGATCAACAGCAGCACATAATGGTCAGTGGACTGTATGAGGCCTGGTAGTGTCTCGGTCTCACTGCCGGTACAATATCAAATCAACAAACAGGTGCCTCTGTGTCTCTCAGAAGAAAGTCACCTGCTGCTCTCACCTGTTGCCTTTCCTTAGTTGAGCCGGTTGCTACACAAGGAGCAGATGGGGCTGCCTTACTCAGCTCCAGGCCCTCCCCTGACGTGAAGGGTTTTTTCAGCCTGCAGAGTGGTGAAGTGGCTCTGCAAGGGCACCTCAGGGTCTGGGGGAAGTCTCTTGCTGTCGAAAGCTTTCAGTCTCCTCATCGCCGGCCCGCCTGCCTCCCCTCTGGGTGTGCCAGCGGGAAAGGCTGGGTCTGTTTAGCTGGGGGTCCCCTGCAGACTGCGCTCGGAGCCAGCTCTCCAGCTCCTTCCCAGCCTCCCTGACGTTCCTCCGCCTTTCCATCGCCTCCTGCAGCTCAGCCAGGCGTGTCGGTAGGTTCTGTGCCTGGGCACACCTTCCGCAGGCAGGTCCCTGCAGCAGGAGAAGGGCCCGGCCGTTCCCGGAGACCGAGGCCTGCGCTGCAGCCTCCCCTTCAGCAGCCCCAGCCGGTGCCACACCGTGGCCCTGGCCCCGTCGCCACCGGCCCAGGGCTGCTCAGGAGGCTGGGGCTGGGGCTGGGGCTGGGGCTGTTTCTCCTGGCCCTGCCCACACCCGTCCGCCTCTCTCGTGGGCAGAGCCCACTGTGGGACTGTGCACCGGTGCTTATGTTAAAAATACATAAACACACGATGCGCTGCTCAGGGAGAGCGAATCACAGCCAGCAGTCTGGCATTCATGGGAAACACAGTCAAAAAACAAACGTTCAATAAAGACTCAAATGTCAGCTTCAAACTTCCAAAGGGCTATTTATTTATTTAATATCACCGAGGCAAATGAAATAAAATGACTAAAATTGTCCTAAAACCACCAAAAAACAGGCCTCAATTGTATATTTATTAAAGCCTTCTGACAGTAAGGAATCTAACTAGTGTATTATTTAGTGTTTTGGTCCACTCTAGTTTTAAGTATCTCAACGATCTTTCCTAAGATTTCTTTGTATGACTGCATTCTCAGAATCTCTTTTTAATTGATAAGCAGTTCTTCTTTCCTTTTTAATTTTCTCCTGGTTTTACATAGTTACAACACTCCTCCCTTCTTACAGGTTCTGTTCTCTGAATGCTCACTGTCCTTCAGCTATTTATTATGGGCATTTAACATCATTATGAGTGTTTTCTTTGCCAGTATGTTTTGTAACAACATGTCAACAATGATACGAGGCCTGGATTACCCTGTAGTGCTCAAGTTTGTTAGCTGGAGGCATTGGCTTCACTCACTAAATATCTCAGGAATTTGGCACAGCTAACACTAACTACCCAAGGAAAGTCTAGTAGGAATGCCTTGATAAAGAAAACTGAACACAACTAAGAGCAAAACAGAAGGACAAGAGGTAATGTTGGAATTGCAAAACCGTGTACAAGATCATAATTTTATCCTACCTCATTTTTAAATAAATATAGGTATAAATTAGGTTTCAGAGGCAATAACAAATGACAAATGGAGGCACTGATGCTTTCTTCTAGCCACTGCTGTCTGCTTCCTGAGCAGTGAACAAAAATTCAATGAAATAATTACGCAAATAGAGAAACCCAGCAGTCAAAAGAGGCAGAGAGGAAAAGATCACTGCAGAGCCTACCTGGGGTTTTACCTCCAGCGTGATCCCCCACGGCCAGGGGACACCCACAGTGCTTTGGGGTTTTTAATGAACACTTCTGCTAAGACACCTTGTAGAAAACACACGTCACTGGGCTTCAGGGAGAGATTTGTGCTGTGCAATGGGCAGTAAAGTCAGTTCAAGGACACTTTATATTCACATTGTACCCAGAAACAATTTTACTGTGACTGAACATCTGGCCAAAAATCAAAATTAAACTTTGCTAAAGAGACAAGCAAATAGAGGTTTGCACTGAAAGAAAAGGAAAAATGTTGCTCATCAATCCTTTATGGGAGAAAGTGAATGCTTTAACAGGGTTTAATCAATATTTACTGCCCCTCAGTAGCACTTCACAGTTGTGTACTAACAGCAGTGTTAACAAGCCAAATGAGAATAAGACCATTTAGCTGGACAAAACTGCAGGATTAGGCCCTTAGTTTAGGCAGTCAAACATATCCTAAAAAAAAAATAACTTCACTTACAGTAGTTAAATTGCAGTGACTCCTGAACAGAAAATAGATAAGAAATAAAAACCCAGCTTTGTAGGAGCAACTGCTAAGAGATGCCTACATAGATGTCTGATGGACACATCACTGAAGAATGGAATTTTTACTCAAGGAAATCATCAGCTCTTTCAATGAATACCCTCCCACACTTCTCAACATCTCCTCAAATATGTCAAAGCAATGCTTGGAATAGTTCTTCAGAAGAGAGGATGGACTCTCAGTCAGGAATAACCTCATTAATTTTGTGACACAGTATGCTGGGGTTTTCTTCTTGCCTTTTCAATCTGCTATCTATTTTGGACCACGCTAAATGATTCCAGACACACTGTATGCCTGTAATATATTTTAATATCTTTAGAATCTTACATGGATTGAACTCATCAACTACACAAATGGTAAGCAAGGGCAAAAACAAGCTAATGGGAATTACATTTCTAAAGAGAAATCTTTCTTAAAAAAAATAAACAGAAAAAATCTGATTTTGGATTTATGAATGCATTGTGACTAACCTGATGAAAGAAAAAAATACCTTCATTGAAAATCAAGTTTTTAGAGTGCCATCAAAACTAATAGTTAAAGGGAAATATTTTGGAAAGAAGCAAGTTATACAGAAAAATTTCTTCAAATTGAGCCTGTAAGAACATCTGTGAAATAATCTGCAGTTTAATAGCAATTATATCATTATATACCATTCAAATGCCATGTGGGGATACATACTAGGTCTAGCTAGGACTAACTAGATTGAACTATAAATCCTGAAGTGCTTCACTGCTTTCTCTCCAGATGAGGCAAGACTGACAACACTGATGGCCCAAACCACAGGATACCAACGGCCAGTGGGAGAAAGCAAGTTCTAAACCGTGTCTTTTCCATTTACCAGAAGTAAATGAGATGGTCACAAAAAATCCTACCTGAAGAATAAGACACAGAGAAATGCAGTCCTCTGAAGTCAAATAAAATGGTCAAGACAGGAAACTTTATAAAGCTTTTTTCTCCACTTGAAGCCGAAACCCAGCTGAGTATATTATACGCGCAAGAAATAAGGGCATGAGCAAAATTTTGACAAGTGGGTTGATGGGATAAGATTGGATTTCCACAAAGCATTCAGAACAGATGAGTTTTTGGATGAGCTTGCAGAACAGCCTGATCTTTAAAAGGCTTGTCAGAATGCCAAACAGGGATGATCACCCACTGAAAAACAACTTTCCAGGATATGGTACTAAAGACACAGAGAATAAAATTGTTCCAAAAAGATTTTCATTAATATAGCCAGAACAAAGTTAATAATCCATGACATAAATGTTTCTTTCTTCACTAGCTTGTTAAAAATGCTAAATTCTCCCCTAGAAAAATACTACAGCTAAAGGTTGACAGAGATTATCTTATTCTTCTTCAAAGTCAATAAATAAATAATTAACCAACAATAGCTGGTAAGTTACCTTGACAACAAACAATTATTAATATGAGACTGCCCAAGGGAGAACGAGGCAGGGATTTCCAAACTGTGGTGTTAATCAAAGCACTTCAAAGCAACACAAAGACTCGGTGCTGGCAGGCGGTCACTGCCTCTGGTGGGTTCATGCAGCCTGACACGGAGCCTGGGGCTCCTGCAGCCTCTGGCAGCGGGGGTAATTCAGTGATGTGCTCCTGCACAGCAAAAGGTCACCGCCATGTTTTTAAGCGAGGAAAAGGAAACAGAAAATTGCAAGAACCTGAATTACGGGACCATTAATAACGTGCCAGTTATTCACACTCAGAAATTTCACACAATTTCACACTCAGAAATTAATATGAGCCGTATGTCCACAAGGTGTTACTTAAGGTATTTTGGCAAAACCTATGAAAAATAAATGCAGCTATGGAACACTTCAGGTGTAACTGCACATGAGAAAAGCACCCTGTATTCAATCTATAGTATACTGGGGGCAGCTAATTTGGAGAGCTCTCACAGGTACCCTTTGTCTTTCATGCCAATGCAACTGGACAAGAAAGTTATGGAATCAGCTGCCAGAAGGGGAACATTTTACTTCTGCACTTCATCTCTCTTAAGTTCATAGAGAAGGCAAATGGACAAAGCAAAACATTACCATACCACTCTCTCAAAGACAGTTTCTAAGGTGATATAATATTTCTGGGAGATAGAAACTGAGAATGTTTTGCTTCCCAAAAACCACATTTCCACAGCAGGAAGAGGGTCCTTATCTAAGGGTCCTTATCAATGAAATTTAGTATTAGGACATGCGGCTGTTGGTGCTAGCAGACCAGTTACAGTTTTAGCAAATTAGAACTTGCTCAGAGGCCTGTCAGAGCCCTTCAGATGAGCCTCTGAATTAGATTATGCATAGACCAGCATAGGCAGCAATACTCAAAATCCTGCTGTAATGGAAGATTATTCCCCAATGAGTGATTTGTTGGTGCAGCATAGATAATTTTTCATCATACTGGAAAGTGCTTTGATCCTCTGAAATAAGCAGCCTTTGTTCTCATTCACGCATACCTCAGTTACTAAGAAAGATCAAAAGTGTCTTTTCTTTCTGAGCCAAGGCAGGCACAGACTTTCCCCCATACAGAAAGAATACAGGCACACTCAGAACTACAGGGCGTGTGACTGGCATTTCACAAACATTGCCATGGCTAGGGCAGAACCTGAGCCAGCAGAGCTTCTCTTCAAGGAGGAACTGTTCATATCTGTCCCTTAAAGGATTTCAGTTTCTGCAGCTATAACTTATTAGTAGAGTGCAAATAAGTAAAATTAACACTGCTATCCCTTGGGAAATCTTAACCCACTTCCCTGCCTGACAATCTCCCGACCTCTCCTGGGCTTCTGTAAGCCTCACACCTTGTTCCTCAGAAACTCTTCCAAGCCAGGAGTTGAGTTCCCTCTTGCAGGAGCCCTGACCCCACACCACCCTCCTGACCAGGCTGCAGCAGCCCGGCTGGTGACAGCCCCTCCCCACGCCCTAACCGAGCCCCTTCTCCATCACTCCACCACACACACCCACACTGGGCAACCCACAGGCTCAACCACTGTGTCCTCACCCAGCCCATCTCAGTTTAAGACTAAGTTTGCAATTAAAAGGTTTTAAGCAAGTTTATATTCTAAGTCCCACTAAAGTTTATAGCTATATCCAACACCTTCAACAGTGATACAAATGAGATTTTTAACTGTGTCTGAAGTAAACCAAAACACACAAGGCCCACTGAAAGTCTAAGGCCTGTGTTTCTAAATTATTGCACTATCATTGGAAATAGCACCTATTAAATAATATTTAAATTACTGCGAGAAAAATTCTGGTATCTGGGACAGATTGCCAAGAAATGTCAAGCTGTTGCTAACGCCAGAGTCAAATGCGTTACCAAAACCCGAAACTTGAACTAGCAGCGCATATTTCACACACTCAGACAGTTATCAGCTGCTGGAGACTTCTGAGACTATTGAAAAGGGACAGCCTGAACACATCAGCTTGATTCAGTCCATTACCTAAATATGAAATGCTCCACAGCCCAATACCTATCAGAGTTCTGTTATCCTCCCGGATTAACTCTTTCACAACAGACACCTAATAAGCATAAGTACGATAAGCAAGCAATAATACCACAGGACGATGAAGGCACAACATTTTTCAAATATAGAAAGATTCTTAAGAGAATGAAATATGCAAAATCAGCTCTGAGTTAGTGCAACCACTTGCTGATACTTCATGGATGTAACATCACACCTGAAGCACTCAGTCCTGGGTAATAAAATAAATTAATAAAGTCAAGAAAAGCTGACCAAAGGTTACATCCTGAGATTTATCTGTACTCATTTGATTCCTCCTCTGAGTTAATACAGCCACAGAAAACTGTCCCATGGCAAATTTTTCTGCTGTGCACAGCTACTGACCTGCAGCATCTGAAGATAGCCTTCCTGTGGATCACACAGCAGGGACGAGATCCGGTGGTTGTTCCTCATGCACCTCTGGTTGTTGTCCCTTGAGAGAGGGAAGATTTGCCGGATAACTGTCATCCTCCCCAGGGCACTATGCACCAACTCCAGTATTTCATTATCAGTGATTTCCTGTGAATGGAGACACAGTCATTTAAAAACATACATTTGTTCAGATAATTTAAGTATTTCTTTCATTATTGGTAAAATGTTTTTAAAAAGACAAGAGGAGAAAAATGTTACAGATGCACATGCTTGGTCTAGGCCAAATTTTATTTTATGTTTAATAACAACAATGCTATTTTTTTATACATCATCTGAAACAAAAGAAAACAGCCTAACACAGTACCATCTATCTTGGCAGTACTACAGTTTTGCAGATGTAGTTCCTCAAAGGAAAGCACCAAAATAGTCTCAATAGATTTCTTAAAAAAAAAAAAAAAAGGCGCCTTGAAATGAAATTTATATAGAAAGAAGTTTTTGTTTGACAGACTAGAACCTCACTGTATCCTCAGGACAAAATAACAATTGAAAAACATAACAGTCTTCAGGAAATATGGCTCTTTCACCTGTGAACAACATTACAAGAAAGCACTTCTCCCATAAGTACAATAGATCATTTCTGCAGACTAATCCTGATAATGACTCAAGGAAGTCTTTTGAGGTTGTCTGTATTAGGAAATAAAAAACAGGAGAAACTTTATGGACGGGTTTGACACATTTAGGAACATCAGTTTCTGCACACAGAATAATTTGGGATAAGATATAAGGAGACCTCAAGGACAGGCTGCTTTTCTTTCCAGACTTCACACTTTCTCCAGCTTCCCTGCAGACCTTCAGACAGCCCAACCTCCTAATCCATCCTGGGACAGAGCCTGCACCTGCTGCTCTTATAGGGAGACTGAAGCCAGCTCAACTCCATGCTTTACACATTTTGTATTTAAAGAAACACACAAAACCAAAACCTCTATTTTTTTTATGCCGGTTTGAAAATCAGAGCCTTGGCTGATCCCGAAATCATAACAAAGATGCAGCTTGTGATGTTTTCGTCCTGGCAGGAGTTCACTGTGGGGAAAGGCAAGCACTGCTGCCTGCACTCACCTCCCAGGCACCTGCTGTACATCCCAGCCCCTCACCAGGGCCACCAGCAGAATCTGCAAGTCACAGCAGCCCGTCCCAGCACAGCTGGACTGCCCTGGCTGCACAGCTGGGCCAGCCCAGTGCCCAGCCTGCAAAGGGCTGAAAATTACTCATGTTGCTACAATTACTTGGTCAACAGGGCCCACACCTTTTATCATCAGCAGAAGTGAACGTGGCCCTGGACATTTAACATTCAAGAAAAAAAAATTATTTTGTTTTCTTGCCATCTTCTCTGTCAAGCTGTGAGTGAAATGACCATGGGGTTATAATAATTACTTGTTATGGTTGACTAGTACTGTACCTTGGCTCAATTTAGTGCTTCTTTGCCAATTTCCCATCTTTTTTTAGGAACATGAATTTTTAACTTTGCAGAAGGTGAAATTCATTGCATTAATGACAGACCAACTGGTGTGGCACGAAAACAGTAAATCAGAAAACAAATATATTCTTAAAGAAAGCAGAGATTTTGAGGCTTAATAGGAAACGCTGGGCAGAATTTTCTAGCCTTGCTAGGGGACAGTGTAGCAGACCCCCCAGCTCTACACACCCCTCCAGATTTCCCCTCTGTGGAGCTGAGGGCTCTTAAAACCACACACCGTGTCTAAGCTGAAGTCTGAGGAAGAGACAATTTTATGGCATAGCTTTTACTCATAACCTCCTAGGCTGCATCCCTTGGTAGGCACAGTCAGACCAAATGGCTGAAAACAGAATGAAAAAGAATCACAAATCATCCAAACCTTCAGTTCCGCTCTCACCACACACATTTTGTGTCCCCTCTAGGTGACACACAGCCTTTCAAAGCTGTCTCAGAAACACAAATATTGGTCATTTGTGGAATGGGTTTATCTGTTTATTTATCTGCACACACAGAACTTCAGTCAGTCTGCAATACCACGTCATGTTGCTCAGGGGAATACTTAAATCCGCTTTAGTTGTGCTCAACTATCATAACACAAATCGCAAAATGAGACAATTATCTTTCACATTACAATCTCTATTTTCCTAGAGGTAATGACAGAAAATTATAAATTTTAATGACATTAATAATTTAAAGAACCGAAACATATTTCCAGAAAACACATCCCTGAGAAAACTGGAGGATTAAACAGAACAAAAGTGAGAACAAGGATGCCCTTGGAGACAAGCTAGAGATTTATTTGGATTCTTGCAGTAGTATCAGTACAGTTTGGTGGGTTATTCTAACTCCCCTCAATGCACTATTTACATCTATAAATGAACACTTGTTGAAAATCCAGAAATCATCATTCAATTAGCTATTTTTCTAGAAGGTTCACCACAGCTTACCCCGTAAATAGATTTAGTCAGCATTTACATTTTGCTGGCCTCCCTGCATCCCCAGTGAACAGACACACACACACACATATATATATGTAAATAAAAAGATTAATCCTTTAAAGACAGGACACCATCAACTTTTCTTACCACAGAAAACATTCTAATACAAGTGTGCACGATCACCTGTCCAACTCCTATCCTCACTGTCCTCCCACACATCCACTATTACACCTCACTTCTTTTCACCCAACGCTCCTAGAAGTCTCTACGGGGATGTAGTCATAATTTAAATTAATTGGCTCTATTTCTAGATATCAGGACTCTGCACTGGGTACACACACATCTTTCTCAGATCACAATGAGTGCCTATACAGTAAAAGATCCTCTGATTTAACAAAATATTATTCCATACTAAAATGTCATTCTCTTGGGGGGTGGAGGGGGGCGAGTACAGAAAATGATAGCTAGTAAAAGTTGGACAAAACAACCAAAAAAACCCCACCACTGATTTTAGTGTGAAACTCACTGATAAAGCAACTCATCGAAGCTCATCTCTGACCTTCCTCCTAGCTGACTGAGACTTCCTGTGTAATTCCACAGCATTAGAATTAGGTCAGTTCTACATCCCACGAATTTCTTTGGGCAGGATGTAGGTACATGTGGAGTACAGTTTTATGTCTATGTATAACTTTCAAGCATTTATCAGAAAAAGAAAAGCCACAGATTTTTGTGAAAATAAATAAATAAATAAATAAATATAAATGCTGTAGTGTTAAAGATCACGGCCAAAAGGAGAGAAGTGAGATTTCCTTAGGCAAGTAATAAATATAGAGTACCTGGAATGCAATTAGAATAAATTGTAATTGCAAATTGCTATATTTTGCATAGAAATGTGTCATTTACTAAATCTTATGAAACTTCCACACTGTGTTCCTTGTATTTCTATTCAATTTTTAAACTTTTTTACACTGAATTTTTGTATAATTTGAGAATATCTTAGAATGCTTGCCCCACTTGCATTCATAAATGATCATTAAAAGGTCTGGATTTTTCCAAGGAAAAGTAAGACAAGGGGAAGTGTTAAAGATTTATTAACTTCTGGTTATCAAAGTAAACACAAATATCATTATACAGATTGGTGCTTTAAAATGAAACAAAGTATATAATGTTAGGCACCTCCATAAGAAGAGAAGAAGTGAGCAGAACCCCAGTGCTGGCTCTATCCAAGCAAAAATTAGGTCATAAATATTTGCATGGGGACTAACTGTTGATCACCCAAAAATGCATATAACATGGGCATTTCTGGAAAAATATTTGCCCAAAAAGTGAAGAAAAATCACTGCATTCATAAGGGCTTTTTTGTCCAAAGTGAGTCTTCCCAATACTGCTCTACAGCCATGCTCTAAGAAAATTCTGCTCATCATTCATTATCTAACACCTTCCTACATGCTTCCCTTGGGGAAAAAAAGTAGCTTGCTGAGACAGACTTTATCTGATAATTACTATTCTATTCTCTGCTCATTTTTCTTAACTTTTAAAAAATATTTTAGAAAGGAAAATAATGAAGAAGTGCCCAGATGACAGCTGAGAAGCCATTTAATTCTCAGATCAAGAGGACCAGTACCTGTAGACATACTGGGCATGTCTGATGTGGGGAAAGGAAAGAAAACAAATATTGGCAGAGGCAATGGAGCTGCGGGATGGAAATGGAAAGTAAGAAATACATCACACCAGGGTGTTGATGGGACACTTTCTTGTCCCTCATAGAGAAAGCTGCCTCCTATAGACCATGAAACAATGGTGAAGAGAGACCTATAAAAACAGCAGAAAAAAGAATTGAGCTTGAGTCCAGAGAAGGATTAGCAGCAAGGTGCTTTGAGTGAATGTTCTGAGAGGGAAAAGGAAAAGCATCAATAGCCATTTTTCTGCAGTATGCTCTGACTGATCACCTGGGCTGAGCTTGGGAAAGTTTTACCTGTCCTCTGAAGGTCTATAAATTAATCTGCTGGCAGCACCACCAGCACCATTTGGAAAGCATCATCTGTCCAAAAAGGAAGAATAAGGTCAACTGCTGTCTAAAATTTTTGACTGGTATTCAAGTGATGAGGACAATGTCATCTCCACATGGCCCAGAGTTCCCCAAGTCCCTTAGCACTCAAACTTCCTGTCTAAGGCTTCTCTGATGAAATGTGATTGATGTGATGAAATTGCTATATTTCCAAAATTTTTTATTACTTATCCTGCAAAAAAAATTCCAAGAACTTTTCTTCCTACTTCACCTCTCCTTCTCCTTTTCAGCTAAGAGGGTTTTTCTGAAAAGTATCATCACAGCTGGGAGGAATTTAACCAAATACATAACAGCTGCATTTGCTTTAGTAGTTTCTCTGGGCTTACTGACTCCAATTTTTTAAAATCAGGATCTTTACTGAGGATTGGAAAGAGAAAATATTAAAAAGGAACTTTCCCTGGGTTTTAGTCAGAGTTCAGTTTTATTTTTTAATTAAAGCTTACAAGAATTTCAGTTGCCTTCTTACTACTGAATACTTTGCTTTCCTATGGACTTGGAAACTGTATAATACTCTATTTCTACAGCTGTTTGTTTCTGATTTCTTTTTGAAAACAGATTTGACCAATAAAAAACTGGTCCCTGACTTTTTTCTTCAGGCTTTTTTTGCTTAGCACTACTATAAAAGCTTTTGATGATTTTTTTAAAAGCCCCAGTTAATTAAGCTCGGGTTAGTACATGAGGATCAACTGGTTTACCACATTCTATCTATTAAAAAAGCATTTTGAATTTGCAAGGGCCATTAAAAACATATCTTACCTTTCTGCTATCCACCCCACAATGCAGCAGCATAAGGTGTTCGATTTTGTTTGTTTGCTTTTAAATGGGACAAATAACAGCACAGCTTTTTCTAAGAGATAAAGAAATGAACCCATTTTCAACCTTAGATTCAAGTTACTCTGCATAGCATTAAACTGTATGTTGAAATACAGGAATATAGAAATTCAGTCACGCATTGAGCAGTCCCTGTGAACACCTCCTCGCCTCTTAAACCATTGTGCCATGAGAAACACCCACAGGGGCTGGCACTTAATCTACAAGGAGGACTGCTTTATCCCATAGCACATTCCTTTCTAGTGACTACCTGATCTTTCAGACAGTAAAAAACCAAGAAAATTTCTACTAGCTCTTCCCACTATTCCTGTGGTTGCAGTTTGAGAATTTAGAAGCGAATACTGAATTTCAGCATTTGTTAGTCCATATGGTAGAGAATGTGGTGATTCTAAAACTAAAAAATAAGTTATCTTGTGTTAATGACAAATGTTCCTTTGTATCTGCTCTGATGTGGATTGATCTGAATCAATGAGAATCAATGTAATCAATAGCAACAAATGAAAATTGCAGTCAAGAAGGAGCTCTGATCTTTAGCTTTCAGATTTACTAACACTAAATTAAAAGTGCAAGGAATTCATTTCTAGGCATACTTCTATCCAAACCACACACAATTACCACATAATCCTCCATTACAAATGACTGATATCAGGAAACATGACGCTCAGTTCATCCCTGGCTAAGTCGAATCACTGAGGTGGCCCCAAAGGGTGGATTTGGCTGACAGAATCTAATCAAAAACAGTCATTCCAGCTAATTCACTGGCAGACAGGGAAGGATGGAGTTCTGTGATGACTGGAAGTGAACCGTGAGTCACAGATCCCATACCTTCGTGTTTACCACCAAAAGTACTGAATCAATGGTTCAGTAAGAAGTGTATGCAGCGACTCTTGGCATGAACTGTCACTGTCATAACTGTATTGAAAAAAGCTGTGTGGACAGACCCAGAACAGAAGGTGCAGATCAGAAAATTCCCAGTGGCATTCAAAACACAGTTCTATTTGTCTTTGTATACTGACACTGAAATTATGTAGCTGACTTCTATAATGTGAGTAAGATGCTGAAAAATAAAGATTAAAAAACAAGAGCAGAATCAGGTATGAAGAGAGACAGATGATGGGATGGAAGAAGGGAACCAAGGAAGTTGTTCCTATACATTCTCATACTGAGATCATAAACCATTCTCCAATACTAGACCTAATTGCCACTGCAGAAGATGAAACTGCATTTCCTTTATATTTCCAGCGTGAAGATGTGATCATGTTCTTGTTTTATGTGTGCTACTATACCCAAGTTTTTCAGCCTTGCCACATGGGTTATATTTTACCAAGCTTTTATCACACTAAGTGCTGTCCTCTACATTTTCAGCATTGTTCTGCATGTCTTGTTTTGTTTTAAAGTTTTTAAGTTTTAAAGTGTTTCGCCCAAAACTTGCAATGCTGTTCCAGCAAAGCCAAGCTGATGTCCAACAGTGCGAAATAATTGCCTCCCTTATCTTACAGTGGATGTTTCTGGTATCGCATCTCAGGCCCACATTTGCTAACTCAGCAGGACCACAACAGCACTGACTGTCATTCTGGTTTTTATCCACAAGGGTCCTAAGCTGCCTCTGCAGATGCTCACCACCTAGACCTCATTTTGTAGCCACAAGCAAAACACTCAGCACTTCCCTATATTCAATCTCACCTGGTGGAGTGCCTCAGATTCATCTAAATAAACCGGAACTACCAACAATATGTTTTTAACAGTCTGGTCATAATTAATAGTTTCTATAAAGTCAGAATCAGGGAACTAAGTAAAAACGTTAAACCCCCATTTTTCAAGTAATCACCTCTCACTTTCCTTTATCTTCTTCTATAACCCCCATTTTTCAAGTAATCACCTCTCACTTTCCTTTATCTTCTGCTATATCTAAACTTTTTCTTACTACTTTTCATGATCCCCGCTATGAGTCTTTTTGCAACACAGCCTTATTTTATAATCCCTTACTTCAGGCCACCTTTACACTCTTCCCTAGCCCTTTTTTTAAATCACTTTCTCTATGGAATTCATCTCTGATTTCAAGTTCTGTGAAGATAAGACATTGGAACCATAAGGATACCTTGTTATGCCTTCATCTTCACAGAATCCCACAGTTCTTTTGCTACCCTTTACTTACTATCTTTCCAAAAGCATTACTAGTTTCCCAAAGCCGTGAGGTTGGACAATCTTTTTTCTGATGTCCACTATCCCTTTTGTCCTTTTCCCACCTCTCCCTGTTCTCCAAAAAGTGCATGTTGCCATGGCACGATCACTTTCACACCAACTATTTGCTGGCTTCCTTAGCCCATTCCTCCTTGGCCATAATGACAGCTGAACTGATGGCTGCCTTAACTTTTTAAATGTGTACAGATAACATCAATCAAAGGAAATTTTTGAAGCCCTGTCTTTATCCCAACCCTACTTCTTCAACTGCCAGGGAAATGAAAATCTTTTATTTTAATTTGTCTTTGGGGTATTTCTGTCAAAAAAAAAAAAAAAAGCACTTTCAAATATAGGCTTCCTCAGTGTCTTCTGCGTATTTCCAGGCAAAGGTTTGTCCCTCTCCTCAGCTTCAGAGCAGGCACGGATGGTTTTGACATTTAACACTACATTGCCTTCTCTTCATCCCTACCTGCCCTTCACAAAAAGTGTTCTCCTGCATCAACAAGAAGAATTTGCCTGACCATGTCTTACAGCTTTCAATTAAACTTCTGAATAGTTAAAAAAGAAATTAAAGAAATGATGTCATATCAGTGAAACAACTCACTTGAATTATCTATCAAATTCTGTTCCATGCCTAAT
>VYZQ01016917.1:123443-159165 GCA_013400655.1 Mystacornis crossleyi | reverse complement strand
GCTTTATCTTGACCTCTGGTGTTCAACCTATGCCAGTTGAACTAAGACAGACGAGCAATGACACCACAGAGTTTGAACCTTGTGCCATTCAAAAAGCAAAAATGCTACATGTATGCTCAGTTTGGTGTGTCAAAACATATGAAACAAAAGATGGTGATGAGTGAATGTAGCAAGCTGTGCTTTCTCTTTTGACTTTCTTACCTCATTTACATAGACCCAGTGACTATCCTTTGATGCAAGGTTGGTTTCCACAGCCTACAAAAATAAAAAGAAACATAATAATAAAAATAAATAAAACATGGGAAATATATTCCAGAAAGAACTTATATTAAAATGTACTGTAAAGCTCATTTTGATTTTTTTGCAGTGCTACTGACATTGTTTCAGCATAGTTCTTTTCATCTCTTCCTCTGCTGCTTCATGGAACAGTGACTAATTGGTGGTAGCCACCCTTCCCTGACTTCAGTTCCTACACCAGAGTACTCTGACCGTTTACATGTACCACAGAAGCACACTGGGGCAGGGTGGTACACCAGCACAAGGGCTCCTGTGATGAATAACTGCACAGAACACGCAGTTCGGGAGATCTAACTTCTCTGTGATGCATATAATGCATCCTACTCGCCCGGGTTTCTTTTCAATATGCCTCCTAAAGTATATTGTCTCTGCCTCATTACACCTCTGACAGTTTATCTGTTAACTAACCTAGTTAATTAAAAACATGACTGTGAGATGCTCAAATGAAGTTCACGTGTGTCATCCGCTCTTCATATCTACATAAGGCTGAAGACAAAGTTATGATCTGCATGGTCACTTTTTTTGTCTTCCTGGTATGGACTTGGATAATCACTACATGTTATATAGAAACAGCCCATCTCAGCAGTTTGAATATTTATCCATACACATATAAGGCACTAGGAAGCTAAAACTGGACAAGACTGCACTGCTAGTACTGAGAGAACCTCAGTGGAAGGATCTGGCACTACACACAGGAGTTCCTAGCTGTCCCCTTTGCTTGACATAGATGAGCTCACTTCAAGACACTTAATAGTCTAATACAGCGATAGCAGGCACGGAGAGGTGCACACCACACTGCCAGTGACACTGTTCGTGTCTGCTTAACACATGATTAAACAATTACTGCTGTGTGTTCGTCTCTCCTAATAAAACAGTGCACACATGTATTTCGGGAGGCAGTTCATTACAAGGGTTTGAATGTTCCTGCCTTCAGCCATTTCTTTCCTCTGTGCCAGTCTGACCCCATTTATTGAACAGATATTCTTATCTCTCTGTTATAAATGGCCCTATGAGTCACTGAAATGAACCCAGTTAAAAAAACCCAAACAAATACAGATGAACAAAATACTTCCAGTTACTGGGTTTTAACCTGGATAATTTCCACACTATTTCAAAAACTACTGCACTGGTACAGGGAATCTCTGCAGACTGTAGCACTGGGCTGAGCAGGAACATCATCAACCACCTTCCTCTTCAGAACACATTTGCATAATAAGCCTCTCAGATATTTAGTGTCAGATGGGATGAATCACCTTCTCTTATGACACTGACTACAGATGACTGGCTTAGAATAAACGCCCACGACTTCTAAGGCTGCAGTGGAATGACAAGAGATCCATCCTTAATGCAGGTTAAGGGATGCCCGATCCCTTCAAAAATATGAAGCAAAACTTCACTAAGTAGCCAGCACCAGCATCTTTAACACTAATCTTAGCTTACACCGTGTCCTTAAAAAAGGTATAAATTACTTGCCTAAGTAACTGCATAATAAAATTTTGCTCATTTGTGTAGCCCACACAAACATACGAGAAAACTGTGGGCAACACACATACCTCCACCTCTTTCTCGTGTCCACGAGCTGAAATACTCCTTTAAAGAGACAAAAATCCCAAGAGAAACTGCAAACTCATCGAAAGAGGAAAATCAACACAGACAGGACACAGTAAGTCTCTTCATCATCATAAAGAGCACTATAGGAAAACAATGTAACCTGGTGTCAAAGCAGATGAGACCCACTAGGGATAACACTTCTGACAAAATAATCCTCTCCTAAACATGCAGTGAAAAATTATCCCCCTTGGTAATTGCCTCCCTTGCATTTCTTTAAGCTGGGAGGAACAGTAAGCTGACCACCTAATTGACGAACAGCAGCTCTTAGGAAAGATAGCAGTGATGAACAGGAGGGCAAAAACACGTACATTTTCTCCCTATTCACCTCCCAAACACATTCAGACAAAGCCAAAATAGCCAGGTGCTGCAATGCACAGAGAAAGAGCAAAGTGCTGCTAGCATTAGCAAAGCAGAATCAAATAATGCTCAGGTGCAGAGTTATTGCACTGGCTACATTGTGTGATTCATCCGCAACGGTGAGCAATTCGTATGAATAAATGCTCAGTCTGGGGAGATGCAAGAGCCAGGGAATTTGACATGAATTATCGTATCTCATTCTTCTGGGTTCACATATCTGGGCCAAAGTTTTTTAAATGAGGTGCCTAAATTTAGGTTGCTAAGAGTTTATCTTTAGTCATCGGAGTGCCAGACCATTCAGTGCTCCTCCTACAGAGCCAATGGCTCTGCATTCTAATAGCTTGAAATGTATTTTGAAACATCACCGTAGGTAGTCAAGTCTAAAAGGCTCTAAATATCTTCTGTTGAGAACTGCAACACATAGTGTGAACCATGAACCCAGTTTGCTGGGAGGGAGTGCTGGGAGGGAGCTGAAACTTCTTGCATTTTGTGCTTTGGATTTTGTACCATATTTACAGACTTGCCATCCTAAAAAATCTTTAAAAAAAACCCTATTGAAAAACAGCTCTGAGGTTTCCACTTTCTGATAGCAGCAGTGTATTGCTGGAGGCTCATCAAAGTTAAGCAGTGTGAAAAGCAAGGTCCTGGAGACCTCTGTTATCACAAGGAAATTTGTTGAGAATTCTCAAAATAAGAAAGAATTTAATGTTCGTAACTTACCGAGGTTTTTTTACTTTAAAGAGGAAAAAGATATCAGCACTTGGGAGATTATGGTCACCCATCTTTAATTATTCAAGCTGTCCAAGATCCTGCCATTTGTTTGAGATTGTGTCCATCCATTCAAAAAGAAAAAAATTGTCTATGAAATATCCTTGAAGGATCTATTTCATCCTACTTGATAAATGTACCCTATATGAAGAAAGTAGGCTATGAATTTGTGAGATCACTGTGGCTGAGTAAAAGCGCTGCCATCTATTGGGGAAGGATTCACGGGTTAAAACATGCTATAGTTTGGTATGGAAAAATTATTAATATAGCTGCACAATGTCCTAGTTCCTTTTATACTTTCTATGTAGATGGGGTCTAGGTGACGCTTGGGAGTAATGCTTCACAATATTTCTATCAAATAGAAAATCTGCTTTTGAGATAAACAGCACACTGGAAATTAAAGAGCATCCATCTTTCATTTGTTTTATCTCAGAGTAACAAATTACTTCTACACATTTGGAAAAAAAAAAAAAAGAGGTTTATTTGAGATTGTGCCCTTCTTCCTCCCCAACTACCTTTCAAGAGCCAAATGTAAAATGCAGAACCCAAACAAGAGAATTTCAATTCACTCAGTGGACCACTAGAAGTAACAACATATAAATGATATTATCAGAATTAGGCCAGAACTGGAAGATGGGAACGGGAGCAGTGAATGTAGGAAACTGTTTACAATTTCTCAGCAGAAAGCATTTGCAATAGTAATGAAATGAGAAGACACTGAAAATCAAAATACAAACATTAAGATTTCAGATCTCATAGCAACACTGATAAAAGAAAAGAATAAGAAGCTTCATGAAAAATAAACAACGATAGTTTCATGTATATAGTTTTGTTTACTTTAAAATGTATAACTTAAAATAATTTACTGCCAATAATTCATGACAACATTATTTTATTGGAATACAGTGGAAAAAAATATTTACATTGCCTTTATGAATAAGTAACTCGGTTCATTATTTTATCTAATGGCAGTTGCAGGATTAAAAGAAGCTTGGAAAGTAAGCAATAAATACTGCTATGTTCAGAAATCTGCAGAGGAAAAAAAAAAAAAAGTAACAGAAACAATCCTTTCCTGACCTTCTAAAAAATCCGAAACAGAAAACCTCTCCAAGCATATAATGGCTGGCCAGTAATAGGGAAGGCTCTTCTACACAACACCTGGATGCTTTGCCAGGATCAGCACCTTCCTGTTCTCAGCAAAAAGCAGGCTGCACAAAAAGGGATGCAGGGCTGAGTGGCCGGACACAACTGAGAGGAGATGCTGTGGGTGTTCAAACAGACCTGGGCAGGCTGTGTTCCAGTGACAGCGGGATGTGCTGAAGAGTTCAGAATTACATGCAGCAGTGTTATAGTTACAAACCTCTTGTCTCCTCACTGTGCACCCAGGGGAATGGGCAGTAGGAATGTCTGGAAGCCCTGTAACCAACCCTGGGATCCTAGAAGGAAATGTCCTGCAGATGGCAAACACAGATGTTCCTACTGTGTCTCAATTTTTGGAAACAAGGGTTGCCACCCTGAAACCCATGATATAAAAGAACCACCAGGCTGTTTTGCTAGGAGGGATATGAAAGTAGAGAAAGTTATTACTTCCACATCCTTTAACTTAATGGTGAGGATAAAGAGCATCATAGCCTTCCACAATGAAAAAAACAAAGCAGAGGGTAAACTGGGGAGTTCACAGTTAGAAAATAATTTGAAAAGGGTGTCCTAAGAGATGCTGGAAGAACTTAAAACCAAATCTCTTGCCAACTGCCACGGTTTAACCACAGCCAGCAACTAAGTACCATGCATAAACTGCTCACCACCCTCACCTCTCCCAGTGGGATAGGGAGTAGAAGCAGCAAAAAAACGTAAAACGTGTGGGTTGAGATAGGAACAGTTTAATAACAACAACCACCTTTAAAAAAATAACTGTAATGAAAAGGGAGAGACCAAAAAGACAGAGGAAAATAAACCCCAGAA
This sequence comes from Mystacornis crossleyi, assembly GCA_013400655.1. Lineage (NCBI taxonomy): Eukaryota > Metazoa > Chordata > Aves > Passeriformes > Timaliidae > Mystacornis > Mystacornis crossleyi. The sequence continues at coordinate 154,170 of VYZQ01016917.1, read as the reverse complement.
CGACAGTGATGCACAACAGAGGTGCTCCCCACCTGCTGACCCATGCCCAGCCCTTTCCTGAGCAGCCATCGGTGTTCCCAGCCAACTCTCCCAGTTTATATACCAGCCATGATGCTCTATGCTATGGAATGTGCCTTTGGCTACTTTGGGTCAGTGTCCTGGCCATGCTCCCTCCCGCCTCCTTGCGCACCTCCTCACGGGCAGAGCATGGAAACTGGAAAGTCCTTGATTTGGAGTGAGCACCCCTTAGCAACAACTACATCAGTGTGTTATCAGTGCTGTTCTCACACTGAATACAAAACACAGCACTGAACAGCTACTAGGGAGAAAAATTAACTCTATCCCAGCTGAAACCAGGACAGGAACCGATGACTGATTACAGCTGTCATCAGGGAGCAGATGCACCTGCATTGCAGTGAGTGCTCCGTGTCACCGGATCATCCCTAGACCACAGCTCCGAGCCCCAGGTCTGGTTACAAAGATCCTCCTCCACAGCTGTATTCCCATTGCAAGACCCCCACTGCAGACCCCTGCCATCCAACAGACCAGCCCCAGGGTGTCTGTGTTAAGGAAACTTCCCTGTCTGAGCAGCCGGGAGCCCCGGTGGCTGTCACACTCAGGGCACCTGAGTGACCAGCTGAGGGACAGAGGCCCCCTCACAGCTGCACCCCGCGCACTCACACAGGCCAGGCTCCCTTTCTGACTCGATCCCAGGTCTCCCATAGCAGTGTCTCAGACATCCCAATCCTTCGTTTCATCTCGGTGCAATAAGCAAATAACAACAGCTTGAGCTGGTGCCTCTGAGGAGAGAGCACAAACAAAGGAACCCCTGAGTTTTATCCCCTCACAGTGTAAAGAAGGGGAAGCGTGGGAGTCATCGGCTTCTGCCATGTCCCTCAGTGGCCCTCAGCTGGCCAGGCCACAAGTCCCTGGGCCCTTTGTCTGGCCAAGGGTTGTCGGCTCAGGGCCTCTGGTCTCAGGCTCCCACCCAGAGCTCCTGCACCAAGTGTCTCCCTCAGCAGTGAGAGCAGAACCCAGGCACAGAACTGCTGGCCGTGGAGTATCTGAGGAAACAGCCCCCAGAAGAGCTGAGTTCTTCGCAGAGAACAGCATGACAATGACAGATAAACCCATTCTTTTCTTTAAAAAAAAAAAAACTTTTTTTTTTTATTATTCATAATGAAGGTGTGAGCAAAGGAGGGCTTGGGGAAGTAATCAAGTCTAAATCTCAGCTCTTTGCAAATCTTTCATAAGGGATCAGTCTAATTAATTCATTACCTGCTCAATTCACATTTGCCCCTGAACAGGTTTCGAAAGAAAATTGTTTCCAGCTCTTGTCCCAAATAAGGTTGCTTCCAAAAGCAGCTTTTTTTTTTTTTTTTTTTTTTTTTTTTTTTTTTTTTTTTTTTTTTTTTTTTTTTACTTTTCCTTTTGTATCTTTGGGGAAATTATTTACCTACTGTGTTTTCTTTCTCCCACAGCCACCCCAAATAAGAAAAATTCTTTAGAACAATTTTGAAATCTACTCTAGTAAAACTGCAGTAGGGGGAAAAAAAAGCCACTATCTTCTTTCTAGCATTTTATAGCAACCTGAGTCAAACTTAGGTACAGCTGCTGGGATTCATGGCAGGAGATGGATTTGTATTTTTAAAAATAGCTTTATTCTTGATTTAAATGTCCAGGAAAGCATCCTAAGAATCAGGGAACTGGTTTTGATCCCAAAGAAGAGCTACAGACCACATTTCCACTGCAATACAACTGACAGTAATTAACTGGACAGTATCAAAGTGCACCTGTTTATCTGAGAAGCTTTGTGTATGTCTTGGATACAAATAAGTTAAGATAGCAGACATGAAAAAGTCAATTTTGGTAGAACAGATGGGTTTGTTCCACATCCCCTAGATACCCAATTTATATTTAGAAATTTCTTCAATTAAAATAGTGCAGTTCTTGTCCAGGTGTGACACGCATAGGTAATAGCAGTTCACAGAAAAAGTTTCTCTGTAGCAGTAACTGAGATTTTTGTACTTCCCTAGAATCTTCTTTCCTTTGTATTTTAAATAAATACCTCTTGGCTCAGTATCTCCAGAGGAGCATTATTAGATTAAAAATAAAGTAAGCATTACTAGCCACAATAAATAAATTATTTCTATAAATATTATAATTCTTATAGCATACACTAAAGAGCACTCCAAACTGATAATATTTCAAAAACTTGTTAATGGTACCATTAGAACAAAAATCAAAACAAAATTTTGCAGTACAACATCCCAACCCTAGATAAAAACTTATAAAACTAAGATAATTCAGACTAAGAATCTTGAAGAGAAAAAAAACAGTTGCAGTAAACCGGATCAAGCCTATAAGATCATTTTATTATTTAACACAGGCTAACTAAAATTTCTAAATATCATTTCAAAGTGAAATATGAAATTTTTCTCCTCTAACTGGTAAAATGGGAATTTAAAGAGTTTCCATGATGTATTTTTACTTACTGTCCCTTACTTACTGAACCTCATCTTCCAAGAATTTGAACTTTTAATAAAAAAAGTTTTGCCTGAAATTTTATGTTCTCTTTTTCTGAACATACTCCCAGAACTGTGCACGTACATGTTTTTTCAAAAGCACCTAGCGGGCTCCCCTATGTTTCCCTGATCACCACATGGAGTGTGGTGGAGTTAATTTCCCTGCACTTACACCAGAAGCTGTCAGTTCTGAATCCTGGTACACATGAGCTTCCTACAAGCCATTAATGAACCACAAGCATAACGTGCCTTTAGCATCCACATTTTTTGATATTTCTCTATGTGCTTGACTTCATTCTTGGTCTACACTCTACAAACACATTACTGACAGCCCTCTCTCAGCAGGGACCTTTTTTCAAGTTATTCACTGTTACATTAAAACATAAAGTCTGGTACTTCTGCAGAACTGCACTGCTGAGAAAAGCGATTCTTCCCTCCATGGTCCTGATGAAGCACAAGTAATCACTGAAAGGCTATCACTGGTATTTTAACCATTCCAGGCTCCTCCATTAATACAAGCCTATAAACCTGGCATATTCAGTCTGAATCTCCCACAAAAGAGAGGCCAAATCGGTCATGGAGATCTCTACGCTCTCATTAGTCTGAGTCAGCTCTCCAGGGTTCTTGCTCCACATAAACTCTGTAATATTTCATTTATGTTCTCTGTCCAAACGATATGCCATGGTCCTTTCTTGACCTCTGTCTCAGTTCCTTCACAAGATAAATAACTCGGCCTAATAGGGTGGGGAAGAAAAATAAAAAAGAAGGGTAGGAAGAAGTAAGGAAAAAAAGAAAAAAAAAGAAAAAAAGGAAAAAAATAAAATACATCCCTGAGCAAATTCCCAAACACTGTCCACAACTGAATTCCATTTTTGGTTGCTAACAAGGCATTTCACACAAAGAGGAGTAAATATGACCCAAACCTTCACCCGCTTTCAGTACCCACCCCTGGAGCTGATGAATGCTAATTAGAAGGTGCACTTGACATTTTGCACAATATAATTTGATAACAACTCAAACCACAATATACAATTTAAAGTTTGCACTGCACTAGCTGCCTGTTACTTGGGTCATAGGTGATCAGAAAAAAAAAATACGCTGAAGGAAACCTACATAAAAGGTAAATGTCAATCAAGAGAAAGACTGGAGATGAAGAAAACTATAGGAAGATTGTGAGAAGACTGCTGAAACTTCCTCTGGCTACACAGCTATATTATTCTTGAGTAACTACTGTAATATATGTGGCACTGCCTATCATTTTAGCCTTAATCATTTCGATGTAATGCACTGTTTAATCTGATTCCCATTTCATACGTAATGCTTATTACAATCAGTCTCCACTGCCATTCCGTTTAGTGCACGTTCCACTGAACGATGCATGAAAATACCGTATGTGGAACTCTTCCAAAAGCATTCAGTAAGAATTTACTCTTCAAAGCTCAAATGTCACACAGTGTTTATAAACGTGGCAACTGTTGACCATTTAACTACATGGCGCAGTAGTGACACCGGATAATTGCACAGCTGTCAGAAACCAACATTTCTGTGAAGACATGAATCTAATGTTAACTAAAGAACAAAACCTCCCAGAAATACGGTACTGAAAATTTTACCAAAGCCACATGCCAAGCTGAATTTGAAGACCCAGTGGATTCTTTTAAAAGAATAGCTAAATTTTGCTCACTTTGACAACACTTTTTTTTTTTTTAATAACAGGTTTGTACAATTATATTCTATTAAAAAGCCTCAGCTTTTTAGAGACTTTTTATGAAGAATTTTGCAATGTTTTGTTGAGAACTGTACTCCTAAAAGGGTCACACTCCAAAGAATTAACTGAAACTCAACAAAACTGCCCAGCACTTGGAGGTTGGCTTTTTTTTTTTTTTTTTCCTTTTTGGTTTGTTTGATTCTCCTCCTATCTTCCATTAAGAGAAGGAATTGCCATTGAAACAATACAGCAGTTTAAGTCTTCCGTTTGGAAAGCCTACAGGGGGTTGGCTGGACATTGAAGGTCTGAAGGTTGAAAATGCTATTTCAGGCATGGACCCCGGGCAAAGAAACCATTTTCAGCATGAAGGATTGCTCTCCATCCTCATAACGATTCCACAGTCAGGGTATAACACCTCCAGTGCACACCACCAGTCCCATTCACTGGGCTTCCTCCGCTCTGCTCAGGGCAACAGCTCAAACTCCAGCTCCAGCTTGCACTGCAAGTTCAACATAAAAATGTAGAGTTTGCACAGAGGTTTCCAGAGTTTGATCTTCTTGCAGGTGTAAACAGGAGATGGTAAACTTCTTACCTCTCTAACATACACCAAAGAGTGAAAACACAACTTATACATTCCTAATTCCCCCTTTCAAAAGGCTTATACTTTGTCCTGATAGGATGATAGCTGAAGCTCTAAGAGTCACACACCACAAACTCTGGAATGAAAGAACCAGGTATAGGATGAAGGGACCACATTGATTTTCAGGAATTTACGGTTTAATACTGATTTACTGCCTCCAGCTCAAAGTTGCCAATCGTACTGCAAAGTTGCTATTTTACATAGGTTACGGGGTTTTAAACTCTATGAACTTGGAAAGGTATATCAGCATCAAAGGTTACCCTGTCCAGTATCCATATTTTCATCCATTCACATACCTTCTGTGTGTTCCCTTAAATTTTTTAAAAATCATGTCTAAACGAAAGATGGCCATAGTCAGCCTCAAACATAATCCTTTCATAATCCTATTTCAAAACAGTCCTTTTCTGCCTACAGCACTCTTCTGCTTTAAAATGCAAAATAAATACATAAATAAAGCAAAGTCCTCACAGGTCTGAGGACCTTCTTGTCAGTCACAGGGCACTTTACGTGCACAAGCAGCGCCACAGGCTGTGTGCGCATTAAAGAACACCTTAAAGATCCCCTTAACCATCTCAAACCACAAGGCCCTTCCTGACCAGCCTTGCCAAGAGGAATGAACATTTGCTGTCATTTACACTGCCCGAGGACACAGGCGGGCTGTGCAGTTGCCAAGTGGTAACTCTCAGGATGCTGGAGGAGGAGAACACCCTTGGGGAGCAGCAGTGGTGGTATGGAGAGGCTGCCTCTCCCTCAGTACGTCCCCAGTCTAAAGGACTTTATGAAAAGCCTTACGAGCTTATGAAGGGCACAGGAAGGCAGCAGTCAGCCAGCATGGTGTGCACGTGCGGCTCATGCCGACGGGAAGCAGACACAAATAACTTTACTTTTTTGTTAGCAGATTTTTCTTTCAAGCAGATGTTCAAATATTCACCACTTGGTCCAATCCCGTGATGTTTTGCACCTATACTTTCTGAAAGCTTGCAGAGATAGGCTGGAAGCCCCACGGTGAGCTCATTACTGCCAGTCTGCATCAGCTTTATCTTCGGCAGCAAGAATGATATTAAAAATATACATTACAGTAATGGGGCATGAGCAGATTTGACTACAAAACATAATTACTTTTCCTAAAGGCTTGCACACAGTTATTCAGAAGCGTATGGTATTAAAGTTACTAATTAAAAAAAAAAAACAACACAAACATATTTCATCCTTGGAAAAAATTTCTGCTTCATCTAACTAACACAAGCTCACACAGTGTTTGCAAAGTTATAGACAAATGGGTTTTGAGCTCGAACCTTTCCACACTGTCTGGAGCAACAGCTTATCTTCTCACTCAAGGGACACCTGCATACATTACAGGCTAGGCCTTGATTCTGCTCTTGAAACTAAATCATTTCTAGCATTTTAAGTACTGCAATTTCCCCCCATTGTTTCTGAGGTAGAATTTAGATGAAATACGGATTTTTTTTAGAATTTCCATGTACCTGAGTTTCCCTACAAATCGAAAGGAGGCAAAAAGGGAAACACTAATTTCTAATTTTAAAATATGAGCTGGTTTGACTTGTGGTATACTATCCTTAGCATGGATTTCTATAGTCCATCCATGCAGGTATGAAAGAATCCACAAGGAAAATTTCTATTATGTTTAATTAAAGTAGCCTACACTTCACTGACAAAAAAAATGAAGTTCACTATATGGTACATCATTTCTGCTGGATAATTTATGTGGAGGACTATCAGTCTATGTTTTAAACCCCTAATGATCTGCTTAACGTGAAGAAAACCAGTTCCCAAATATTATGGAATGTACAGAGTTTTAATTTAACAATTATGATTGTGGCAAGTTATTACTAGAAAACATAAAATTGTTTCAGTGTGTATCCCATTAAAATGGATTCAAATTTCAGGCTAATGTATGAAAGCATCCATCAAGTGTTAATTTCTTTTCCTGAAGATGAAGTGACAGCAACCTGTTGTGTAACAACACAACAAACAGTGCTGAACAAGGAATTTGGCATGAAATCTGTCCTCCTTGAGGGAAAATCTGTGGCAGATGGAAACAACAATCAATCCTATTAGTTGATAGCTTTATTCATAAGGTCTGTGCTGTGGTCAGATTTCCCTGTTTGCAGAATCTACTGAGACACACCAAACTTTTGGGCAAGGCCATGCATTTGACCACACAGTACAGGTACCTTCAGCTGGGACTGATACTCCTGTCTGCAAAGAGAAGCAGTGATGCTGCAGAGAGCAAACAGACAAGCCAATAAAGAGACCACAAGAACTCAGCAAGGACAGAGGAAGATAAAATCCAAGGGCTGAGACACATGGGTGGTGAGGACAACACAGAGAAGATTAAAAAACATAAATGAAGAAGAGGGGAAAGAGGACAGGGGAGGTAGGAAGTAACCACAAACTACATGAAGGAAAAATAAACTTGAGAAGATTGGAGATTCACACGATCCCAGGGACTGAATTGCGTGAGGGACAAATTGACTGACCTGCCATCAGATAGCACAGAAGGAAGAGGTCAGCTAGCTAGGACAAGAAACACGGCCTTGAGACAGAAAAGAAATACCAAAAGAAAGAAAAAAAGTCTTTTTTCACTTAGGTCAGGTATCACTGTAAAGTTACTTCTGGATAAAGTGAGATTTATATATAGGTGAGATAGATGTACAGTGCAAATTGAGGTAGGATGCAGCTAATGAAGAGGAACAGACAGATAAGACTTGTGACAGAAAGAAATGGTCAGCAAATGCAACCACTGAAAAGTATTTTCATTAAGTGAACATTTCTTAGCTGATGCTTTTAGGTAAGACTTCTGTGTTGGGCTTGAGGGACTAAATCTGAAACTACAAGAAGAAAATTAAATATTAGAAAGCACACAGGGCTCACAGTCTCTGAAACCACTTTTAATTTGTAAGACTATAAAAATTTCTTAAGGAGAATATACTAACAGCCATTTTCAAAGAGGGCAGTGCAAGATGTAAAACCATCAATAAGAAAAGGAATGATACCTACACAGTAAGATAACAGACAACAAAAAAAACCACAAAAACACAGGGATATCATGGAATCTGATGTGAAGGAAGTAATGAAAGACTACTTGGGATAGCAGCCCTACAGTCAAAGCTGAATATAGAAGAATAATCCTTACCAATTAAAATGTTCTGCAGGAGTGGTGTGAATTTAATAAAACTTAAATTCTTGAAGTCAGAGCAAAAACACTAATAATATCATCTTGTAAGAAAGTGCAATCATTATTTAAATGAAGCTAAGTACAGTCAAGGTTTGTAACTTCACAACAGAGACCTTAAGAAACTGCAAATTTCTTCTGCCATCCTCAGATTTTGAAGTTTTCACTTATCCAATTTACCCAGCAGTTACTCCTTTGGAACCTGAGAGCTTTAGTTGCTTATTTAATACTATCAGCAATGAATCTGACAAATACTATTAAAGGAATTAACTAGGATAGACAACTAGGAAGTATGATAAATACAAAGCATTTAGAGAGCATTTAAAAAGCAATGCTTTCTGAAGCCAGATAATATAATCACGCTGAAATTCACTACTATGGAAAACAAGGTCATGCACTCCGATAACAAAGAAAAGTCTATTATTTGAAACTTCATCAGCTTGAAAAACACCAGGGGTGTCATTACATTATCTGTGGTCTAACAATTTGTACACCCATGAACAACTAGACCTTAAGATATATATATAGAGATAGACACAGCTGGATAGATAGGTACAGATAGAGATGTATGTGCAACAGATGAAATGTTGTCAGCAGAGTAAGGAAGTACAGATGCCAACAGAGAGAGACTCCTGTAGTCACTGGCAGGTTGGGAGTAGAGTTTAAGTTTGGGTAGTTGAGTAGCAGAACCATAACACAATGTTTCCTGTATTTCAAGTACTATATTGAGTACCCCAAGAGGATAAAAAGAAAGCATCCCACCTGCTGAACTCACACGGCCATGCTAACAGGAAGACATATGGATACAAGCATTACCACAGATATGTTCTGGCCTAGAATGAAAAGGTTTTAAAGTCTTATCTGGAGACTCTATATTTACCTCACAACAGCACTGGCAGGCCAAAACACACAGTTCCATTCAGGAGACTGTACAGTTTATGAAAGTGATTATGGAATATATATTTATGGCCTCTCTTCTCAGGGGAGAGAAGCATGCAAGCCAGGAGTTCATATCTTATCTTGTACCACTGAGAGAGTAGAGAAACCCAGCAGCAGCCTCCTGGGTTTTATGTGGAAGTCACAAAAATACACACTTTATGTATTATAGACTACAGCAGAGCTGAAAGAGTTAATACTGAAGCCCTGTTTCTATTAGGAACTCAGGCATTCAAGGTTTAATATCTCAGATGTTGTAAATTGCACCTCATGGAACTTGGCAAGCATCTTGTCAGCTTCAATGTAATTTGTTTTTCCAAACCCAAATTGTTTTTAAAAGATTAAGGTGTTCTAATTTTTTAAAGCATTAAGTACAAAAGCAGTAATCCTTTACCATTGTGATAAGGATTGTCTACCATAATGTTTATTATTTACTAAAGCTTGACTGCCAAAGAAAAGGAACTCATTTTTCAAAGTCCATTTATTTATGTAGCTGAATTGCTATATTCTGAATTTGGGGCTGAGAAAAGAAAACTGATTACTTCAGCTCTGAAGCACTTGCACAAAAATAAGTATTATTCAAGAATTATTAAAATAATATGGGATGAATATTCGCTCCATTCAAGTCAAAGTGGACAAGATTTCATCCTCAGGAGTATTTTGTCTCTCAAATATTGCTTCAAATCCTTGAGAACTGATGGATTTAGAAGACTATTAAGACCCAGTTTGCCCAGATGTTTTAGTGAAGTAAATCAGTTAATAGGTCCTTATAAAAGATTATCGATTACCAAAAAAATACACACCAAAGCTAAGTAAAGAAATGTGGGGCTCTACTTTCTTGATGAAAGTAGGTACGACAGAGTTCTGGGGAGGGGGAAACCCACCCACTACGATGTTCAAATCAGGCTGATACCACTCCCACTGGAGAAAACCAAGATTACATAGAAAGAGTTTTCAGTAGAAAAGAGTAGGAGAAAAAACCATAAATACCTTATGACGAGACCATTTCTTGCAGCTGGAAATTAGGGCAGAGGGATCAAGTGCATGATAAACTCCCCCCACAACAAGTGGCAGAACAAGGAGCTCAAGTCATTCATCCTTGTCCAAGACCTTCAACAGTATCCTTGCTTTAAAAATCTGGAATCTTTCTTGCCTTCAGTGGAAGAGTTTGTCACAGCAAAGGATGTGCTGAACCTGCTGCTTTCTGCCCCAGAAGAGGGAAAAGAGAGCGCGCACCTGGAGACGCACTGCCAGTGCCCCAGAGGTCCTGACCAGAACACATCCTTACTGCTGGCTCACTGGGTATCTCTGCTTGAAAAGTGCTTTAGAGATGTGTTCTCCTGGCTATGCACATTTATCTGTGACTTTTACCACTTTCTCCAAAGTTAATAGACTACAGCAAAAAGACTACTATAGACTATTCAAAAGTCTCTTTTACAGCATTCAAACTGAAAACTAAAACTTGGCTTATAAGAATATCACTGCAAGTTTGCACTTGCAAATTCCACCCTACTGCATCACTCCTGCAGCTACTCCTAAGTCTGTGGCTTGATTGTTAATTGAACACTGGAAGGTGGCAGAAGGACTGTTCCTTCACGAATCTGAAGCTCATAGCCAGAACTGTCAATCCATAATCCATACCTACCCCTTCCCTGGGTAAATACAAACATTTGTGTATGTACACGTTTGTGTGGATATAGTCCCACACATATATATATATATATATACACACACCCCTGCATCTGTCTGGGGACAGGCACATAAAATAGAAAAAAGGAAAATGGAAGTAAGGAAATCAGGTCAGTAGTGACATCAAGAGCAAAAAGGGTATTTTAAACAAAGTTGTGTTCTCATCACACTGAATGGAGACTCAAAAATTGACTCCTGGATTTATCATACAATTCCTGGGAAAATAAGAGCAAATTTTCTCAAGTTTGATGTAACTTGATAGTGTACATGTTCATTTTGATAGATACATACACATATATTCATGCATAAAAAGTTGCAAATCTAGCACTGACAGGGGTAGGAAAACCACTGTTGCAACTGTTCAGGGATCACACAGAACAGCAGGATTGTATTAGTAGCTGTGCTAACAAGTAAAAAATGTTGGAACATGTCTTGGCCATTGATTTTAAGTTAGGCTATATCTAAGTAGGATTTATTGGTCTAAGAATACACTTACCTGGAAATCCAATGTAAATTATTAGAGCACACAGTTTTTTTCTGTTCTACCTATGTGTCATGCCTTCATTCCATTCTGTGGCTTTCGGAAAAGGAAAACAGAAGAGGGCTGGCCTTTTGAAACAGTTTGAATAAGTACATTTTTATGTCACCATTTGTAGGCTTCTGAGAGAGAGATGCCTTTCCCATGCAGGGTGACACTTCTGGGACAAGTGGCAAGGAGCCATTTCCCCCACTAGCTTTCCCTGTGCCTTGCCTTTGAGAGCACATTTCAGCCCTTCAGTTAGCTGTGTCAGATGAGATAGCGCACGGCTGAGCTCTGTGCAAATTGCCTCTCACAGCAGCCTCGTACCATGCTCAAACATCACCCTCCCTCACCTCCCATTGTTCCCTGTTTCTTTTCATTAAGTCTATTCAGCAATTCTCTCTAAAATCTGTGTCTTGTCTGTCTCTCTCTCAGCTGATTCCTTCCTGTCCCTCTCAACAAGCACAAGACATTACTCACCTGTCTGTGCTGCACAGCTGCAACAGAAGAACTATCAGTCAAGTGAGAAGACTGCAGCACACTCCTACACCATTGTTTTGCTTTCCCTCAGCTACTCTGTACTCCTATTCCATAGGAAGATTTATTTCCCAAATTAATTAAAAGTACACAGCCTGTCTTCATTCTGAAACTCTCACCAGCTATTTACTCCATTCCAAACCCAGAGACAGATGGAGCTGTTTGCCCCCAGCTGTAGATAAACTTCTACAAATGTAAAACTCTTCCTCCCCCTCTACAGCATCTCTGGCCCCTTGTGTCCCCAGACAGATTGAAGAGTCTACTGCAGCTGTGTGAAAACTCTANTCTTTTTAAAATGAAAGACAGCCTGGAATTTTGAGCCATGTGTCTCTTGTTTTCTGGATCTTGCCTAAATAAAGTATACTAGGCTTAGTAAGGTGTACTCAGAAAGATGAATTTGTAACGTAAACTTTCATTTACTCAGTCTTGGTTACTCCAACACCTGTTCTCCTTTCTCAAGCCTTTCTGCCCAGAGACCTCTGCCACCGTTCTTGGGATGGAGTCAATGACAGGATTCCCCAGTCCTCACACTTCCTTTGGTTCAGAGACGTGACCTTACACCACTGAAACTGTGCTGTGAGAAATGAACAAGCAGAACAAGTCTTTACCAGCTTCCAAAACCCAAACAAAATTATTTTCTACTCCACCTACCTATCCAGTTAAAAAATGGGGAGGGCATTTCCTTTCTTGAGCTCAGCAATAAATAGCCACTGCAGTTTGCAATTCTCATTTAGCATGACTACAGATGGTTAGTCGTGGTTGAGGAAAAGCTATGCATACATACTCTGCCAAATACCCTCTACAACAGGGTACACCTTTCAGCAAAGCCAAATGCCATAAATTTGCCAGAAAAACCCTACTTGTTAAAACAACCCAAAACAGTAACAACAACCAAAACTACTCTATGGCACTCACAAACTCACATACACACAATTCTCGTTTGAAATTCCACAGATATAACCTGTGGTGGATTAAGGGCAACCAAAAGATAAAAATCTCAGGATGGATTTTAAACTGTTTCATTTCTGTAATTTAAAAACAACTAGGACATCATACGACTTTCACAACCTTCACATGGGTCTGAATCCTTCTCTCTGACTACTGAGCATTATTAATTAACAAAACTTGAACTTTCGTTTAGTAACTGATTATGAATTGTTCAATATACTGATGCTTTTCAAGTCCTGCTTTTGAACTCCATGTCTGTGCAGCTTGGGAAACCACTACACACAATCTTGAGCTTTCCTATTCCATCCTATTTGCCAAGGAAGACTCAAAACCTGTCTCAGATGAATAATTGTGGTAATAAATGAAATAAACTGAAATGTCTTGTTTTTATCACTGATGGAATTACTATCACAGTAAATGAGGAGCCTTGGGGAAAAAAAAGATGTTAGACGCATCTGTCTGATGCAAAAATCAAAGTTCCTTCAATGTTTTAAGTAAAATGACAGCAACTCAAAAATGGCTATAAATTTTCAGTACCATACTTTTTAAATCAACAGGATTTAAAATGCATGACTAATTGGGCTGATACACATTTCCTTTTTGAATTTACATATGTAAATGTTTGCAGAATTATCCAAGTAATTATGCCACCCTCAGTTACATGATATACATCATATATGGTCTGCATAAGATAGAAACATCGATAAATTAGTGATCAATCTTTACAACAAGCTTTGCTTTTCGAGTACTCCTACGACAAGCATGGGTACAACAAGAAAATCAGAACAAAGCACCACCACTCCTTCCATCCCAGTGTGTCAAAGGCACAGAGTGCACAAATACCATGTGGTATTTTCAGAACAAGGCAAGATCTGTCAGCTTTTCCTCAGCCTCCATCCTGACAGAGCTGACAATATGTTGCCACCACCAAAGTGCTTTCAGAAGACCCATCACCTTCCCTCTCTCTCCCAAACAGGACTGCAGCCCTGAAAGTCTTTGTGTCACATACAGCTCCAGGCTGAGGAGACAGACTCGATATCAGGAGCTGTGGTTGATGCAGAAAGAGCAATAATTGAAATTGTCACCCTTGTTGAAACACAGAGAGCAGTGGGGATGGCTGAGAAGAGAGCAGCAGGAATTTTCTCCCACGCCCTGGGTAAGGTTTCAGAGGAAATGCTGCAGGAATATCCACCATAATTCCAGCAGCTCTGGGGGCCTGCTAACTCGTTTGCACCTCCCTGCAGCTGCTGTACACTGTATTCAGCCTCTCTGACCGTGTAGCTTCCAGTCTGCTCCCCAAGGGGCAGTTTTACAGCCCTTCCTGAAACATCTGCACTGAGGGTGCTTCCCCAGGCATCTTCATTCTTTCTATTCAGTATAAGGGGAGTTGGATACTAGCAAAATTACTCCCCTCAGCCTTCTAAAGATCTAAGTGCTTTGATCACAAATCTACTGAACGTAGTGGGTCTCTCTTCAGTTGTTTTCAACAAACATGGGGCCAGACTTAGAAAAAAGAATACGAAAAAAGCAACAATTATCTCTTTATTAGACGCTATCATAATCATCTTGGCAGAAGAAATAATCATTTACATGAAAGGACAAATTAATCTCTAAATAATAAACTCTCCATGCTCTAGAGTCATCTCTTCACAACTGAGCCCTCTATGCATAATGTAAGACTGCTGAGTCGATGACTTTGAATAATCACAAGTGACCTGAAATAACAGCAAAGTAACACAGAGAACCGAATCTTTACCATCGTCTCCCACAGGGACTAGAATCTATTGCTCCACACTGTAAAATGTTGTTTGTGTAGATAATAATTTTATCTTGTCTAACTTTAAAGTTCACATTCATAGGCTTTTTTGATTAATCAAATGGCTTTGACAGCCAGAAGCTTCTTTCCAGTAGTAGAGAAAAAGCGGTGGGTGCCAATTTATGATTATTCAAACTAGTAATCTCCTGTGTCTGACTGCTATTATTCCCTTGCCTGTGACCCAGCCACTTAATGAAGTGAAATTAATTTACAGTAATAGGAAATTCTCAGAACTACATGAAAGCACAAGCATTAATATGAGAAGAACAAATGGCTATTTCATGCAAGGCTGACCACAAGCATTGTAAAGAAATTTGAAAGGACTTTATACCTTTTTAAATAGGTATGGTATTAGCTGGAACAATATACTGCAGTAAATATGATAAATCAAACACCTCTTCAAATCAGAAAGCACCAACACAATTTTCTCCTTTTGTCACACAGCAGAATTTTTTCATTAGCATATAAATCTATGACACATATTTTATAAAGGTAAAAGCAAGATCTTATCATCCTTCAAATCCCTTTTAACTCTTCTATGATAATACCAATGACAAACTTCCAATAGCAAAGCAGTAACAAGGAGGCTGACATTTATTTTGCTTACTCATCCTTTACAAATGTATGTATCGGTGTGCATTAGCACTGAATTAAATATGGGTTTATCTTAAATGGCAAAATAAAACTCCCATTTTTGTCCAAAGATTCTGTTTAGCTACAAAATTCTATAAAAGTGTGCAACTGTAACTCAAATCCCTCGAATTCTTTTATTTCCTTTCATATAGGAAAGTAGCACTTTTCTAAACTTTGCTTTAACATTCTTTCCCACCTCTGCGCTAAGAAAACAAGAGAATGTGGAAGCAGAGGAAGAGGTGTGCAAGAGCCACAGCAGCTGGGACTGTGGTTTTTTCCTCAAAATAAATTTCTTTGTTTGAGGCATTAAACACTTCGGATCATTTGCCAACTAGCTCTAATATTTGTTTTGTTCTCCCTCATATACTCTGTATTCTTATACTAATTTGTCAAGCCTTCTTAGGTCCCCTGGGGGCAGGAATGGTTTCCAGTGCAGCAGCTAACACGATGATCCTTCAGTGTGTCTGGGGGCTGTGGGACAAAAGCCACCACTGCAGGGTCCGTGTGTTCACAAGCTCTCGGTGCTCAGTTATGGTGGGGATGCTCGGGCAACACACTGAGAACATCCTTTGACAATTCTCATCACCCTCTTGCCCAACCTGGCACAATCTGATTTCTGGTGCATTCTCACATGCTGCAGCTCCTCCCACTTCTGTTTTGCTTTTCCCTCGTCCCAGGATAAACCTTTTCCCTTTCAAAAAACCAAAAGTGGCAACGGGATGCTGTGGTGACACTTCTGCTTCAAGTGGTGGCTTTTCTGTTTTGCCCAAAGTTTCGTATTATCTCCGGGTGAAATCAACCTATCACTGCACAAGTCTTGGCTTTACAATTACCAAGGCTGGCAAACGAGCTGTTTCCCACTGTCAGCAAAACTCTGTGCCAGCTGCTAACCCTGGTTGGATCTCTATTTTCCCCAAGAGACTGGTAATTTATTGAGATATCTCACGGAAACCAGGCTCACTTCCTGCCACACCTGGAGATCTTTATGCAAGGTGTGGGCTGCTACCCGAGGTGTTCGCAGCAGCTGTAAGAGGTCCAAGCTTTTTTCTGCATTGATCCTTACGTGCACACTTCTGTTCAGGAAAGAACCCAACCCGCATCGGTAAGTGGAAGGGCACTCGAACTCCTTGGCAAACACAATGCCAACTCCAGCCCCTTTCAGGTCCTTAACTGACTCTGATTGACAGTCAGCCACAGAGGGATCCACGAAGAAAAGGCTTTACAAGATAGAAAATGATTCATATCTAACGATAATTCAAAGCTTTCTCTCTCTCTCCCCCTCTATTCATTTACTTGTTCAAATAAACTGAAAAGCTCCTCAGTCTACTTGATATTACAAATTCATCCTTTCAAAAACTGCTTTTCAAAACTGCAATTTAATTTCTTTTCTGGCAGTGCATCTAAATCTTCTGTAACCCAAACACAGCATACACACATTACCTCACTAAAGCTGAATGGGATGTGTTAGTTTGGCAATGTGTTCAAAGCACTCTTTCCTCAGAAATCCTAATAGATAAAAATGAAGAACCTTCAACTGCTAGATGATGGAAACTCAGAAAATATATGCAATGAAAAATATTTCAGTATTATGAATTAAAAAATTCAATTTTTAACAAATCTCAAAAAGCCCAGAAAAATCAAAAGTATTAACAGCTTTAAAACATACAAATATAAAACAATTAAAGGGTGGTATAGGGAATTATATACCATGGATCAATCATGTCAGGTAATAATTTATCGATGACTTGTCAGCAAATAATTAAGATATTTAAGAAGGTCTGTATCGGGGCTTTCTGAGGTCGTTTGGCTTCTTTTTATTTTCCTTTAACAGGGTTACTGGTAAGATTCAGAAAAAGCAATTACTGATACAAATTCTTCAACTACATACAATGTTTGTTCTTTTAGGAGAGATTTTATATGGATTTAGGAGAACAAACAGTGGAAGGATTAGTGACTGGTTAACTCCCTTGCCCTACCACTGTGCTAATTCCGATTAAAAGTGTGGAATAATTCAGACACCCTGCAATAACCACAAAGGCTAGACTGCCGTTTGCTACCCTTTAGCATCATATGTTGTGAAGTTAGGAAGTATTGAGGCCAACTGAGAGATAGTTAGAAATGCTTTAGCCCACACATCCCTCACCATTTGCCTGCCCAGCATAAAGGTGTTACTGGATTCACAGCAGCTTCAGGAAATACTTAAATCAGTATTTGCAAAGGTACTTCTTGCCACTTGTACTTAGAAAAAACATGTGGTTTGTTCACCAAACAACCCACGTTTCTGACACGTGAAGACTACAGGTTACAGGGAGGAGATACAGTTGAATTATTACACCTTCAAGACAAAGTAAATTTGCACATTCATAAATGTGGCTAAAAGTACTAATTGCAAATTGAAGCTCCATTGCAAAGCACAGTGCCTTCATCAGGGGAAAAAAAATAAATCTAAACTGGTAGTCTTCAATTCACCATCTACATTCAGTGTAACTAGGTGTAGAAAGCACCTATCTTTTCTAAGGAAAAAAATCATGACTGTAGAGGCAGTAGCTTGGAGTATTTTTACTGTGAGTATTTGCGTATTTAAGCAAAATATAACCTTATAAAAATAAGCAACTGTCCTGAGATTTATACATATTACTTTAAACCCCTTGACCTTCACAGATTTCATTTGTAACCTTGAACAGGTGATTCAATATCCAAATACTTGGTTGGCCAGAGCAAAAGAGCATAAAAATGCTTTCTCAGATCATAAGGTGCTGTGTGAGTAAAATTTATTTTTTCTAAGGGCTCCGAAACTATAAGTGCAAACCCGCAAAAAGTACACAAGACATAGATGCATGCTATAAAGTTCTCATTTCAAATATAAATATAGAAATCTTAAATCAAACTCAACCTTAAGAAAAAAAATTCTTCAGCTCTAGCAACTGAAGCAGTTTGGAGATTTGTATGCATAAAAGTTAAAAATATCTAACTCCTGTTATGATTTGCCTTATAAATTCCCCATATAATTGTATCTCAGCACCTGAAGGTTGATCAGAAGAATCATGAGACACAGAAGACTGGAAAGCCCCAGAAAAGCCAAGGTCCTTTCTGAGCAGCATGCAAAAAAACAAGACTGGACTCAAGAAAAGAGGATCCCAAATCATGAAAATACGTTAAACTCAACTGCTTGTGGACACAGCTCCTCTGAAGGCAGTTGCATATGATTTCTAATGGATAAAGCCTAATGTATTTAGAAATCCATCTATAATTCTGGGGGGTTAATGGTTTAACCCTTCCCACAAAATTCAGGCACTGCCTGAATACCAGTGAGTCTGGAGCTTAGTAAAACTCTGAGACTGTGACTTAGGTGTGCACGGAAATGTTAACTCAGATCCTGCCCGAGGAAAGCGAGTGTCAGGGTGTGAACCTCTAAGCAGCCAGTGTAGGCAAGGTCTGCCCCTGAACTTTACTGCCCTGGTCATACAGGCTGGGTGTTGATATATTGTAATAAAATATCTTGCTTTTAACGAGTAACAAACTCAATCCATGACATTTGCAACAATTAGTAACAACAGGTATAAAACCTATTAAGGGATGGAACTGTTGTTTCTTTACCCTCTCCCTTCCTCCTCCCTCTGCTCAGCATTTACCCAACTGCTGTACAATGGTTAAGGTTGGAAAAGGCCTTTAAGATCATCAAGCCCAAATAATTCATTCTTAAAAGGGCTAAATTATGGAGCAGCTTTTTGGAATGAACACTTCTTGTGACCTTCTTCAGCTACAAAGTTGGTATTCAGACATGAATTTGCAGTCTCTTTTTCAGTGGGGTTTGGGTGTTTTCCGCTCTGGGTGTTCCAACAGCAGTTCCTTCAAGGGCATTCATCTAAAGCGATATATGTGCAAAGACATAATCAGAAGAATGTGTAGTAAAGGATCTCTCAAAAAGCACATTCAATACCTTGTACTCAAATCCAGAGCTAGAATATTATTCTCATGAAAATGTTGCTATAAGGATTACTGAACAGAAGGGCTTCAGAGAAAAATCAAGAACACCTGAAAAATCTTCTGGAAGTGGACTTTTACATATTTAAACACAATCTGAGCAAGTCTTTCTTTGCCAAAAGCAATGCACAAATTCCCTGCAAATTTACTCATGGCAGGAAATGAAAACAGACCTTTTGTGTTCCCCTGCAGTCTTGGCAGCAGAAACTCACAGCCAATTCACACTTGAATGACTCCAGAGATGATGCAAAGCTCGCAGTCCCTCCAGCACTTCCAATGTGCTCTGAAGAAAAGCTGAGCATCCCACAATTAAGTACATACACAAAGGTAACGTCTGAGATCTAAAAGTGACAGGAAGGGACTGTTGATAGAGGATATAGTGGCAGAACTTACTAGGATCACTAACAGCTTTATTTCGGAAAAGATGTAAAAAGAAAAAACAACCTGCAAATTTTTTTTTGCTTGGATGAATCATCTGGAAGTGGAAAAAACTGCATGACATCTTCTCTGATAAAATAACCACTCAGACTTGTTGGTCTGCAGCTTTTGAATAGGTCTCTGAATGTTTAGCTTTTGAATAGGTCTATGAATGTCTTAACCATGTGAGATGGTTAAGATTTACCACCTGTATGCTTCCTACTCTGAAACTGATGAATTATAGCAACTGCAAGGCCATGGACAATTTAGAGCTTGATTACTCAGAAGTATAAGTGAATATAGAAATTATATATATGTATTACTGATTTTTATATGAAAATATTCCTCTAAGTGGGAGGTCTTGTCTTTCTCCAAATCTCTGTACTCATCATTAACTAAAAAATCATCTTTATGACTTCAATATTTTGACAAAACATGACTTCATTCCACTTGTGAACAGAAAAACAGCATGATAAAACTCCTGTAACATAGTGACCTCTTCACATCTGACTCCAATCAAAAACAGTCTTGGTCGATATGGATCATTTAGCACATGTCTAGTAATACTAAGATCTTTGCTGGCTGAAGTTATATCAAGGCAGTTGCTGTGAATAAGTATCAACATTTAACATATTTTTAAATCATACAAGGAGAAGCTAAGTAGAGTCTGGGCATGGTGGTTTCTTGCTAGCACCTGTAGATTGTCTGCTTTACAAACAAAAATGAAATTCATTCAGTAATCATCTTTGTACAGTATTTCCTGTGACACCCCACCCCCACCCCCCCCCAGCACTGTGTGTCAGTGCCCCGGTACTTGGGCTATTTACAATCCATGAATAGAGCTGGAGTGAGCTCACTGATTCCAAAAGGCACAGTGTATATTTAGAATTACTCCAACACTATCCCTGTTATTCTACTCTGTCCAGTTGATGCTGAGGCAGTGAATGACAATGCCCAAAACTGAGTAACCTCCTGGGTCCATTGCCATGGTGTTGCTGAATGCTCTTTCCTGCTAATGTCATCATACTTGGAGTACCAGCCTCTACTGTTGTCGGCACAGGATTTTGGGAAACAAGTTGAAGTCTTTGAGACAGGACAGGCATTTCTGCTACTGGGTAGCACAGCTTCCAAACTCCTGTGCTGTCCCTTCATGAGGTACCAGTTTCCTGGCAGACTGTACATACAGAGTTTTGTGCGCATCCTGGGATGGTTCCACACTTCCACAGTGTGTTGTGGAAATTCAGGGTGGTAACAGCGGAGCCAAGGACACAGGCAAAGACAGGAAGATGGAGCGTTTTTCGAAGGTCAGAGATAGTCAGTGTTGGAGGTAAGAAGAATGATAGTTGTATCTACTAATGGAGTGGTTTCGGTTTTTTCTAGTTTCTTTTCCATTTGTTTACTTTTGTTTTGGGTTTTTGTGTCATTTCCTTGTCTTTATGGTTTCACCAGTTCATCCAAAAAGCCCTAAAAGTAGTTACAATTAAGTGCCAATTTCTGACCCATTTAAACGTTGGTTTAAAATAACAAATGACATTCAGTTTGAAAGACACTGTAAATGCCTTTTGGTCTTAATTGCCCAGCTCTTTAGCTCACGGGGAAATAATGTCCTTTCACTTGAACAGAAAGGGGGAAGTTTTCAAAAGACTGCTCAGGAAAATATCCCTAATGACTCATAATATTAAACCTCTTTTAAAGCCAAGGATATTTCCCTGATGCACAATTAGGTTTTTTATGTGTTTCATGCAGTCTTATTTAGTGTCTAAGATACTTTGACCCCAGTACTTTGTTTTTCGTAAGCCATTTTCATTAAATGATCATTACTGTAAACCTGAATATCCCCTGTCATTAGAGGTCTGAGCCTCAGTCCCTTACAGAGATCTGTTCAGCACCCAGCACCACCTAGTGACTTTTCATTTAGGTAAGAAAGCTAAATGGGGTAACAAGCAACATTTTATTTCCAACAGCAATTTTGCCCGGCATTAGAAAAATTAGTCTTTCCTCCTTGTGAATTTCTGAGAGACTTATCTCAGCTAACTCCAGGTATATAAAATTAGGCACCTCACCCAAGCAGCTCACTTACAAAGCTAAGTCAATAGAACCAGACATACAGCTCCAGAGCGACTTATCCTATTACAGGCAGGTCTAATGAATCACCCTCTGAAGGTGTCTCTGTTGATTACAGAAGAAACCTCGCTGATAAGTTTAGAGAAGGCCAGACCACTGCAGATTTCCCTTGTTTGTCCATCCCTTGTTTATTATAGCTCCAACCAAGACTGTCAAGTCAGCAAGACATGACCAACATGACCACTAGAAGCAACAAATAGAGTTCTCCCAAACTCTTTTCCATTATGGCTCTTCTCTTTTTCCACTTTTCATGGCAGGACCTCTGGCTCTGCATTCCAGCCCCTAAGGTGCATACCCAGTAAAGACCAAGGGAGCAGCACCAACAGAAGGCAAGAAGAAACCACCCACCAGAGATTTCTAGAGGGACTTGCAAGGCAGGGGCCAAAAGGTCTGTCAGAATTAGCACAAAATGTGAAGATCATTCAGAACAGATATTTGCATATTTATGCAATGCACAGTAGAGAAATCTGTGAGCAGTCTTTAAATACTGAGAGTTGGTTGTTGAAGTTAAGATACAATACAAAAAGAAAAAAAATAAACCAAAGAAAAAAGCTGTCCAATTTGTGATTTCACAAAGTGGACAGCTTTTCATTACACCATGTTTTCCTGGGTGTGAAACACACTATTAAGGAACAACCGTGGTATGAATCATACAACTGAAATCTCACCGTAACTCATTTCTTGTGACCGCCTGCACTACAAAGGATACAGAAGAAACGTATTCCTGCCTGAACCACACCAGAACTGCCAGCCATGCCCTTGATCCAGTAATTAATCATGATTAATTCTGAGTTAGTTACCTCTCAGTCCTGTTTCTGAAGATACCTCTCTGTTCATTTTCAGCTAAATGTACACTTAGCTACTTTCCTGAATGAGAATCTCCTTTTTAACTGCAATGCCTAGGTTTACGTATTTATGTGTTAATACAGCAGAAAATGCAAAAATACGTGTAATATGAAAACCTGAATCATAAACATTTAAAAACATAGACTCCTTATTAAATACTGATTTAAATTTAAAAGTGCCATATTGTATAATTCAAAGGCTCTATATTTGCTAACTTGAAATACATCCACTTAAGAATGTAACGTTAAACAGGTATTAAAAATGCAACAGTCTCATGGAAAAGAAATAAATAATATTGTTGTAAATCATGCAAAATATATACTAATCCAAACCAAGGAACAAAAATATTAGTGTTAAAAGGCTAAAACTAAGGAGCCTTAAAAAAGGCTTCATCATTAAAATTCCACTAAAAGCGGTAACACAAGAAGATTTATGAAGAAAGCTGTGAAACTTCATTTATTTTTGTGTCCCTCAAGACACATCCCTCCCTCCCACTTTGTAGCCTTTCTGCAGCTTCTCTCCTTTTCTTGACCATCTCTCTAAACGCAGAAGGATTTCCAAACAGATGCCTCCACAAAGCTCTACTTGGATTAGAGTGCTATTTTTAAAAATCCTATTACAGAACAAATAAAAGTGAATCATATACCTAGATAATGGTGTTATTAACATTTAAAGTCTACCAGGTAATACAATGCCATGCCTCAGAAGAAAATATCATCTTGCAAAACTGGATTTGAGATGCTGTATGGCAGCACAATTTCTCTAATACCATTAACAGCTTGTGCAGTATCTCTTCCTGCCAGCAAGAAAGTAAATATTTGAGGATTTCATAACATCTACACTAAAATTTTGAGAGCAACTGGGACCATGTGACATATCTTTAATACAACAGTTTTCTCACGTAATAGGTCCATAAAATAATTGGCTAATACACCAATTCAATATATTGATGTTTCAACTCCAGGAGACTGCTACAGAGGAAATTTTAATGAGTAATAAATCTCTCCTATGAAAACTCAGGTTTTGTTTCTATGTTTGTGTTCAAAACTCTTTTATTTCAAGAGTAACTGCAAAAGAAAAAGAAAAGCTCCCCCATTTATCCCTAGCATAATATAACAGTGGGATTCTTCTTTCATAGTAAGTAAAGATCACCTTTCTTTTCAGAAAAGATTTTGCTGAGGAAGACAGAGAGGGGGTTATGTTATATGTGATTAGGGACATCAAATGTTTTGCTTATGTGACACTTGAAAATGCTTTGTTCTTTCATGAAAACACACGTTTTTGTGATTGGTGCAAAATCTGGTTTTTATACATGAACAGATACGCTTTATATGCAAGGGAAGTTATACACTGCTATAATCTCTATGATTAAATTCCTTTACTTACAGCTCAGTTAATAATGGTGGGGTTTTTGTTTGATTTTCTGGCAGACAACTTTAAAATGTATAAAACAGTTTCAACTAATTGAAAAGGTATTTTCTGAAGAAAAGTTTTTCTGAAAACAACTTTTTAAAAATAATGAGAAATTCAATTTTAGGACAACTGACAAAAGTCATTCAAACCAAGAGATTGGTTGGTGTCCTAAAATGTTGCTGCTTTTCTCCTTTTGACGAAATGTTCTTTTGAAATGAGAGAGAAGTCAAAACACTGCATTTAAAAAACACCAAAGCATTTTCTTTTCTCTGAAATACTCTTTTATTTTGAAATGACCAATAATGCCTGCATTTTATGCAGAGGGATAGACTGTAAAATGTTTGGAGGTGGTGCTTCGGTACAGTTTTTACTTCGACTTAGCTACAAAAAAATGCATAAATTAAAATAACAATAGAAGTCCACCGAGCAGCTTACAACAGGGCTTTGGAAAGTGAAATAAATCCCTCCTATTCCTTTCCCATCTCTGTGTGTGCTGAGCTTAGCCATAGCGTAATACTGGCATTTGTACAGCATTAGACAAGAGGGGAGACACCAGAATAATTATCAGAGAATCGTGGACTATCCTGAGTCAGAAAGGACCCACAGGAATCATCCAAGTCCAGCTCCTGGCCCTGCAGAGGACCGTCCCAAGGATCACATCACACCCTGTGCCCAAGGGCACTGTCCAAACACTTCTTGAGCTTGGCCAGCCTTGCTGCTGTGATCACGGCCCTGGAGTGCCCAACCACCCTCCGGGTGAAAAACCTTTTCCTGACATCCAACCTCAGCCTCCCCTGGCACAGCTTCAGGCCCTTCCCTCGGCTCCTGGCAGTGTCACCACAGAGCAGAGATCGGTGCCTGCCCCTCCTCTTCCCCTCACGAGGAAGCTGTGACTGCACTGAGGGCTCCCCTCAGTCTCCTCCTCTCCAGGCTGAACAGACGCGGGGACCTCAGCTGCTCCTCACACGGCTGCCCCTCAAGGCCCTTCCCCATCCTCGCCGCCCTCCTTCGGACACTCTTTAATGCCTTTATACCCACCTTAAATTGTGGTGCCCCAAAGTGCCCCCACGACTCGAGGTGAGGCCGCCCCAGCTCAGGGCAGAGCGGGACAATCCCTCCCTTGCCTGGCTGGCGATGCCTGATGTCCCCCAGAACAGGGTTGGCCCTCCCGGCTGCCAGGATCCATTAGATACTGTGAGAAAAGCTTTTGAATAATACCTCGTACTGAGTTTCAGCTACTGATGAAATGATGTAATGACAAATCAACAGAAGTCCTCTATAACAAACTTTTGGACTTGATATAAATTGCAAAATCATATCAATATTAATTCAAAAGGCTGAAAAATAAAAATTTGGTAACTGAAGACATAACAACCAGATGATAAGATCAGGCCAGGCCACAACATTTTAAACAGCGACTCTACAACCTCCACAGAAAACCCGAAATAGGTCAGTGTTTAACCCCTGCAGCCTTGGTCTTTTTGCAATGGTATTCCAGTCATTCACTTGGGCACAAATTACTATTAATTTTCTTTTCTTTATTAAAAAAAAAAAAAGTTTTACTAAAGGCTTCAAAGAGTTAAGCCAAAATTCAACTATTTTAAATGTCCTCTTTTTCATTTTCTCCTTGTCACTTGTGTATTTGTTTATTTAGCATCTCTTGCCAGATTTGAATTTTCAGTGCTGATACTTCATTAGAACATCAAGGAAAAAAACCCAAATTGCAAGATTAAAAAGTTACAGTTTTTGGACCCATATTTATGACTGAAAACTGCAATATCATATCATCAATGATTCTGGAGAAAGGAAAGAATAGCTTTCACTACTGTTGGCTCTGTAGTAAAAGTCAGTGTTTCTTTGGGGGAAAAGCTTACCAGAATTTCCTCTGCATTATTCTGTAGATCATTACTCCTGTGCAACTCCTTAATGAAAGTATAACATGATGCACAAGTTTGAAACTCCTCGTAAGGTGTTCTCACCTGCTGGGTTTCATTTCAGAAGCCTCGAGTAACTGGTTATAGGCAACTAAGTGTTTCCTCTTTGAGTTTTGCCTTGTATTTTTTTAGTGCTCATGCTTTAATAATTTCCAGGGACGAAATTTCACCATCCAATACCACTTTGTAACCTGAGAACTTCAGGAAGCCTCACACTACAAAAAATGACCAGACCTCTTGATTTGTTTCTTCAAATGAGGCTTTAAACCGCTGTGAAACATTTCCCTTGCCAAGGGTTAGCACAAATTCCGCCCCAAGCACGCAGGAAACGAAACCAAACCTTTCAAAACACAGATCTTCTAAAGAGAAAATGTCACGTTTTGCCTAGCAATAAACAAAATCTCTTGTATGTTAGTGACAGGAAGAAAGATTTTGTTGTATCTATTAGCATATACAGATTTAGTATTATTATTATTAGCACTTTTATTGCACCTGAAATGTGAAACTCAGAAAAATTTACACAGCTTCATGACTAAAGTTGAAGTTATGACTTCTTAATGTATGTTACAAAAATTATTTACTTTGATATCATCTTTTCCTTCCTGTGATGGATTAGTGGCTTCATTCCAACAACAGAGGAAACTCAAACACTACCAACATTGGAAGTTTTCCTTTCCTGCCAAGGCTTTGCTAATTCCAGAACAGGCAGAGCTACATTTTGTGTCCCTGTGGACCGAAAGCATCCACATTACATAAAAACAATGATCACAAATATTTAGGAGGTTTTCAATGTATTTCAGATTTCTCTGCTCAAAGATATGAGAGCCAAAACAAGAGCTGGGAAAAGTAAGAGAAAGCAAGAAGAATAAAAAGCATGAGGATACAACAAAAGAGAAAGGCAAAGGTTCTTTCCTCTTTATTGAGTCTTAGGATACTCTCATGCTAATAAACATCAGGTATATTTAAAAAGGATCACTTGTCCTATAGAGGTCACATGGGGCACCAGCAGAGATAGGAGAGGTGCTCTTCAGCATCAAGCTGAGCTTTCCTATGCTGGAAGTTCAAATTTATGGCTTTTACTGCTGAAGGGTCTCTATTAGTAGTCAAGGTATTTAGCAAATTCTTGCAAGCAAAGATTCCTACTGATATATAACCGCCAGCAAAATTTTACTACCCATATTTCCCACCAAATGTTCAAAAAGTTATATTTATCTAAAATTATCCTTCATATAGTCGAGTGATAGGTCTTAATGCTTTACTACTTCACTGCGGCAAATATGAAATAAGTGAAGGGATTCAACATTATTCACTGAGTAATTTTTAAGAGGGCTTTTACTGTGCATCATATGCATCAAACTGCATAGGCCTGAATTCGTAGTTTCTTTCTGCTTAACCACCGGATCAGAAAATGACAAAATTTTTTAGTATAAAACTATAACTAAAACATTTCTCTTTGCAAAATACATATTCCAGAAGTTACTTTTAAATCACAAGGAATGAGCTCTTTCCCAAATCTATGAATGATATATACAAATGAATAATAATTTTAGTTATGAGAGGGCTACTGAAAGATTAAAATAATAAAGAGAAGTGACAGATGTTGGGAGCAAAGCTTTTGTTTGGAATACATTGTGTCCTACCCCACATAGCCTTTAATTAACTTCCTTGGTGCTGTGCATATCCTAGAGCCTTGATTAAATTACTTGATTATCTCACATGAAAATTTAATTTCAACTTTCCCCTCTCTCCTTTCTGAAGTTCATAAAAATATTATTTTTCTAAAAATATAACAACTGATTTTAAGTAAGAGGCTTGATTTAGCAAATGCTAAAACAACTTTTTTGATTATTTTTCCAGCATGACATTCTTCAAAAAAAAGATGGGCAAAAATTTTCAGCTTTAATTTTTTTTTTTAATGACACAGCTTGAAGAAAAAGTTAACATCAGAATATTGCCCTACATCTCTAGTGCTGCACACACTGCTTTTAATCCCTAGTAGGTTGCTCTTGAAAGTTTTTTTATGCCTTGAGATGTTCTGTTGAAAGCCTCTGTATAAGTGCCAAGTGCGTTACTGGGAACGAAGTGTGGGGTGAGCTCAGCAATCATGCAAATACAGACACACAAATGCAAGCCAGGAGCCCCCTCTCCCCAGGACACACATTCCAGCAGAGTTTTGTCCCAAGCAGAGGATTCGTTCAGATCTCTAAGGCCTTGTGATAAGGACAGACAGACACTCAGGTTGTCTGGTTTACCCCCAAATCCTGTGACAAGCACTTTATCTGAGTTGTGAGTAGCCAGAGGCCAATCCTCTGGTAAGAAAAAGTCTGAAGTACCAGAATTTGCATCGTACCACTTCTTCAGAAGACTTTTAAGTCCATCCAAATGTTTGTCCAGTCACAGTCCAAAGCAGATAATGCTTTGGGAACAAAGGCAGGCACTATTAGATGGGTGGGGGTCATCTCCTTGCACTGCTGTTCTCACTGGATGTAATTCATTTTAACTGCACAGTGAGGGTGTGATTCACACCGATCACAAAAGTCATAACTACCAACTCCCACAAGAACAGAACAAACAACAAAAATAAAGAATATATAGTCTTATTAAATCTGGAGAGATTAAAGCACTGCATTATCAGTAGTGATAAAGCTTCTGATGAAGAGGCATCTCCTGTTCTGTCAGAGGAGGTTTCATTTCTTGCTCATCACTGTGAGATACTTCACATCCCCAAATAAAAAGAGAGATCATCTCCTGAGCTCCCCTAACAACAGGTACAGTTCACAGTAAGACAATTCCAATTTCTGAAAACAGGGGAAAAAATTAAAAGCAGCTTTTTTCGAAGGGGGATTATTTAGTCTGCACATCACCTATGTGTGTACCTGTAGTATGGGATGTTTCTAGTTACACACTCCTTACAGGACTGCAAGGGGAGTGAGGCAACAACCAAATGCGTGTCTGAGAACACACGTCTTCACTTGACTCTCAGCAACAACATTTGAAATGGGCAAATCCACCCTGTCAGGAACAGCATCATGCAAAAAATTGGTGTGAATTGGATCTCCAGAGGATAAAAATCAACACCACCACCTATTAATTCTTTGCCTACCCCAACCCACACTAACTTGAAATTTTTTTAATGATTAAGCAACTCAGAGTAATTTCAGAGTAGCGAGACGTGACTCCAGATTGAGCACCATCATGTTACAAACACAAACAATGAACATAAGCTTAACAAGTTAAAAAACACAGAGAAAAAAATGGCACTGGAGGGATCTAGCAGTTTTAGAAGGATATGGAAGAAGCTAGTTCCTGCTAGAATGGGAATCATTCTTCAATACTATCTGCTAATATTGCAGCTACAGATAAAAAGAGATTTTTAAAAAGCTGCCTGGCTGATGCCCCTGCTAGCACAGCATCTGAAATGTGGACAGACCTGTCAGCTGCACCACATCCTCACAGCTACCACTGAAGAACACCCTAATATGGTTAGAACACACTCAGGAAAGAAAATGGCTACAAAGAGGATGCAAATATGTCCTTGATAAATGGAAACATAATGGACCTTTATTGTGCAGAGAGTGTAGACTGCTTTATTTTTTTTTTTCATTGAGTTTATTGAAGGGAAATAGAACAGTCATTCACTCGAATTCTGCAAAATGTCTATTCTAGTGAAGAGCACAATCTTATCAATGTTTCTAAGTACTTTTGCAAAGGAAATGTTAAATAACATCTACTGTACTTTGGAGACTTGTGACTCATACTCCACCTCCAACAATCCTTGGTTTCTGTTATAATTAGGAAATACTATTTGTTTTCATGGTAGTGCCTAGAGACCCTACTCCCTGGCACAAGGCACCGCAGGAATATGGAGGTGACCTTTTTAGTGTAAGCTCACCAAAAGTACTCTAAAAATAGAAATAGCAGTCTCTCTGTCTACCACTTCTCGGAGGGAACATACGGAGCACAAGAGCCTCTGCACGTCTTAGCAGTTTTATAAACGTACTCAGTGCTGAAGATGCTGAGCACTCCAGTGCAGGAGAACTCCACAGCATATGGCAGTCTGTAAAAGTCCTGTTTTTAGTGACCACAAGCCTCTTTGTGCTGGGAACAAATGCTGGGCTGGGACTGAAAAGGCAGCCCAAATCCATAAAGTGCAGCTGTGCTCTACATGACTCATCCCGCCCGAGTCATTTGCTGTCTCTGTCCCCTACCTCCCCACTGAAGAGGCGGGAATCTCTGTCAGGCAGAGAACTTCAGGACACTGAGAGTAATTAGGAACTCTGAGGGAAGGTGGGGTGTGAGGAGAGTGTGCACAGAATTATCTTAATGGACAGATGATTAAAGCAGAGAATACACAATTAATTAGCATTACTCCATCCTGTGCTGTTTGTTTCTAGGCCTCTTCCACTGTACAAAATCTCCTGTTTTAAAGGAACAAATAAGAGTTCCTCTGTGCTGTTTAAGCAACTTTGATTCTTGCAAAACACCAGCCCAGGACAACTTTTAAGTCACCCTGAGGGAAGTTAGATCTCACAAGGCAGCTGAGAGTCTCCCACAGGCAACAGATGGGATGCCAGCGGATCAGAGTGATGGGAGAGCCACAGCAACAAGGGATCGTAACTGGAACACTGCACCCTTGTAATTGCCAGCCTTAATTGCAACAGAGCCAACACTTTAAAGAGTAAAATCTCTGACCTTAGCATTTGTTTATATCTACTGATCTAGAGTTTTCTGGAAAAAACTTCCAATACTTTTGTATTCTTACAAGTTGGACTTACAAAGGGAAAAATGAGAACGGGAAAAACAGAATATAGTAGTAAACGTAATTTAAAAAAACAAACCAAACCAACCAACCAAAATTACA